>JACXIV010000015.1:6385542-6681531 GCA_014737475.1 Bombus confusus
ACAATAAAGATAGCTTAAACGTTAATAAGCTAGATACACCGTCGTTATATTACCTTACGCATAGAAAAAAAAAAAAAAGAAAAACGGGACGTATACGAAATAGAACACAATAGTAGCTTTAAATTAATTGATCGATTAATGTACCAGCCATTATAATGGAATTCATAAATATGACTGACTATTAACATCGAGAAATAAACGTTAATTCAGTATAGGAAATAAGTCAAACGACATAAATACGATTGTAAATATCGCCAAGATATTAAATACATAAATTCATTCGAAGGAAACGAAGAAAATAAGTATTACAGGAAATTCATCGAACTATCTCTTTTTCTCTGATTCTCGTTTCCAGGAAATCTTAATTTTAATTATTAGTCATAATTAGTCCTTGCATCTTGTGCCATTTTTCGAATCTCCGAATGATGTCCGTTTTCTTATTGCGTACATAATATCCCCTACGCAACTCCTAAATATCTCTGTATTTATCTATCACTCTATGTACGACAATTCTATATAGAACGAGTCGCATACGATAAACGTGCGTATGCACAAGACAGGTACAATTCTTCATGTACTGAACATTTAATACTTTGTCCAAGTTTTACGTCTTTATATTAAGCTGATCTTTCTCCCTCGTTATGATCGCACGTACAACTTCAAATGAAAAATTAGTTCCTCAGACAGATGGAGAAATTCGTATAATAGGTAACGTGTGTGTGTGTATATATATATATATATCGATGTGCGAGCGAAAGAAACGTGTTGAACTTCGTACGACAAAAAGGGAAGTACACTTGCTAAAACGTGCAAAAGTTGCATACATGAAACGTTGCATCTCGGAGAAGTATCAACATTTTATATAGACAAAAACTCGTCTGTATAGTGAAGGCAATAGTGTAAATCACAATCATTTGTTCGTCTTTTCTTGTTCAGTTTCTCTACAGCAGAACATGTTTCCGAACTGCGTTCTAAAAAAATTGACTAAATTATTGTTGCTTCATTGCTGCGTTTTCTTCTAACAACGGTACAAGATCGCCACACGAGAAATTGCAAAGAGAGAAGATAACGTATAGAGAAACGAGAAATGCTATAAAAATGCATCGTATATCGTTCACAAGATACACTAGAGAGAATTACATAACTGCGTTAATATGTTACTAGTATATAACCAGCGTATGTTTCCAGTTCTTAAAGTTTCTCGAACACCTTTACATATTCTTTTGCACCGCCTTTATTTTTTGTTGCTTTTTCTTTTTCTGCAAATTTCGGCGAAAGCTTAGACATTTAGATTGCCATGAACAATACACGTACGCGTTACTTGTTCGTTAAGTACCATGTTTCTCGTACAACTAGCAACAAAGCTACAAGGAAGTTTGCTCGGCGCATACGTTGAGGATCTCCAATGAAATTTACTGACGCTGAAGCTTGCGAATTTGCTCTTCCAGCTCTTTCACGCGTAACTGACTATTCGCGAGCTGCCTTCGTACCAGTCGTAACTCGTCAGTCTGACGAGCAAATGCTAATCTCAATTCCGCCTCGTTGTTAGGAATGTCTACGTTCTCCAAGACCTTATTGTCGTTCAGTGGCGCGGAAATGATACTTTTCTGCAAAACACGTTAATTAGCCTAATCTGTGAAGGCTAATCTACAAAGACTTGAAAGAAACGGTAGTTCTACCTGTAGCACAACATTGCCGAATTTTTGTTGCAACTGTTGGAACTTGGTGCTTTGATTGCTAGAAGTTTTTTGGCTTTTCTCCGACATATCGTGGAACTCGATGGGCCTGTAATCTGGTACAGTCTCGGTAGACAAAAAGGCGAATTTCTTCTTATTATTCAAATCGGTTGTCGGTGGAAGTTGCGGTGGCTTGTACACTCGTGGTTTGTGCGTGGTAATGCTACCACCTGTTAACATTTAGTTAATAAAATCCAGTAACAGGAGAAAAAGATAATAAAATAAACTGGAAAGTTCAATAATAGTTGTACCGGTTTTCAGAGAGATTAAAATCGGTGGATTATTCATGCCACTTATCCAATCCCTGGCTGATAAAGCTGGACAAGTGCCTACGGTGTCAGGATATAGGTCTTCTTGAAATTGGTCGCTCTAAAAAGCGAAAATATTTGGTAATTACACCGTGCCGAATTACGCTAGTTTCGCTTAATTTTCTACGTTTCTATGCATTCACCTTTCGAGGAACTATCATGGATATCGGCTCGCACATTCCTCGGGTCGCGTGCAATTTATAAAATCTAAACACTTCGCAGATGCCTGTGTTTACGCCCCTCTTTGGCATTACACCTAATCCTCTTTGAGGATTTCCAGAGATGAATTGACTGAGGTAATGCATCCAGGGTGCCTCGTTTACTACCTCGTAGTATCGAATATTACCATCACCCTACAATAAGCAAAGTATAAAATATCCATTCTCAACGTATACACTGTCTGCCATAAGGATCAAGACACCAGCTATTGCAGTATAAATTTCACTGTTTCTAGTTTCCAGTTTCTAGTTGTTTCATTATAAGTTTGTTGTTTCGTTCAAATAGAATGAAATATTTGTTAGAATTTTCTAATGAATGTAACAAGCAGGTATCCTAATACTTGCAACTGGCAATGTGACTACTTTTGAACATAGTCTGTTACCTTTCCCGCCAGATACACCATGTTAGTGTCATTATCATAATATGGAAATACTACTCCACTGGAGGAATCGATAGTTTCACATATCAATGGTACGTTCAAATCATGCTGACTCCAAATGGCATACTGTCTGTCGGAGTGACGACTGAAGCCTGTTGTAAGAAGACGTCCAGAGCTACCAAGGAAAACCACTTTGCTAGCTTTTGTTCCGGCATGGCAGACTCCTTCCTGTTCAACGGACGATCAATAGAAACATTTATTGGAGTAAATTTCAAGAAAACGATAATTACACGATCGGTGGATACATACAGAAACCACGATGCCAGATCTTGGCTCGAAAACCCTCAATTTCTTATCCTTGCACGTTGTCGCCAGCAAGCTACCATCACGATTCAACGATATACTATAAATGACGTCAGGATGCCTATCGATGATACTGACAGCCTCTCCTTTATTTATGTCCCACACGATAACAAGGTGATCGAAGCCGGCGCTGAACAGCACGTTCTCAGCAACAGGATGCCATTCTATGTACGCGACACGACGTTTGTGCCCTTGCAACTCAACTAGCCACTCGGTCAGATTTCGTGATATACCACCGTCAGGAATGTGCCACAGTTTTATCTGAAATTACGATTAACAATAAGAAGAAATATAATCGCAAAATATAGATAGATAGGCTGCTTACAAAATCATTAAAACGTCATACTTTTGAAATACAGAAAGAGTTTTATACTGATTTTCATATTTTATGAGAGTTTTATACTGAGAGAAGTATACTTCTATATAATTATTTAGATTCGCAAGAGGCTCGAAGCAAAGGAAACTTCACAATTTCAATTTAAAAGAGTCGGAACAAACAAGATATGGATAATTTCTGAATTAAGATCGTAAACACAGATTACTAAGCAAACCCTATTTTGCTATCTTTTGCGTCGTCTTTTATAGATAACAGAAACAATATATCTTGCAAGTAGTACAAAGTGTTGAGTTGTAGCTTGAAACAAAGCAGCGTATCTAGATGCTGAATAGCAGACCGGAAGGTCGGTGCCACACGCTCTATGATTCAGTCGCTTATGGTAGTAATTTGTCACGGCGACAGGTCGCCAGTTGGCAAAGATTTCGTTTTCTATTAGAATTACCTCGTAGAAAGCTGTACTTTACAAGAAACATCGTAACTGTACATATATGATCTACTTCTTTATCAGTCCGTACAATTTTATCTAATAGTCAATACCTAACACTGTACCAGTAATCTTTGATCAATAAATATCGCCAACTACTTTAAGCAACGGTACATAAAACTAGGAACACGTACAGTGCAGTCGTCGGAACAGGAAGCGATGATGTTATCGTTAAACGGATTCCACTTGATGTCCAGAACCGGTCCAGTGTGTCCAGTCACCCTGCTGGCATTAAAATCCAGCCTACCGGTCTAAAAGATAAAAAGAAGAAACATTCAACCATAATAAATCGTTAATTAAACGATCGAACAATCTTATTCAATAAATCATTCGAACGCATCCTTATCTCTATGCGTTTCAAGAAGAACTTTGTTTTAAATAGCATTCGATATGCGCGCTATTTGTATCCATGTACGCCGCATATATGTTATATACATTTTCAGCTTGGTCTTTAATTTCACTTGGAAAGTTACGCTTTTAGTGTAAAATAGTTCAGTATAGTCGAGTCTCATAACAGCGCTAATGAAATTTGAAAATTCGACTAATAACTGTAATTAGGCGGCGGATTTTTATGCAAATTTACGTTTTTGAAAATATAATTAAACAAGTAGAACCTCGCCAGGAGATTGTTTTATCTACCAAGTATTTTATAGAATATACTATTCTTAGCTATACTTTGGATATTTTATGTACTTTTTCATGTTATGTGCACATCGTAGAACTTTGCTACACAAATTTGCACACAAAATCCGCAATCTACCTTCGAATATTTTCGCGAGCAGGTGTATATTCTTCCAACTTTTCTTACGTAAATTTCTCTGTGAATTTTCCAAGCGAGACACGTACATGGATGCTTGCTTATTATTGCTCATTTGGTAACTTAGGATTTTCCAAAGAACTCGATACTTTTCAGCGATAGTATATAATTGAAGAGTCGGTCGATTATTGTGAAACAGCCTCGCCGATGTACGCACTATCAGGCAAAGTTAGTTCGTCAAGAACAGCGAATCGATAACTCGATAAACAAGAAAGATAACTCACGCGATCGAGCGGCAAAACTAGAAATGCCCCGCCGCCAGCCACTTCCGTCACGATGGCCAGGAACTTGGGATTCACTGCGCAGAATTGCGAGTCGTGGGCGTTCTTCGTGATCTTGATATTGTCGTAGCATTTCTCCCGTTTTGCCGGTACGCCGTACACGTGGCGAAATTTGCTGCTTCGCACGCCACGGAACCACGACTGGAAAAAATGAGCGTGGAATTACCATCGGCGAAAAAAAAAAAAAGAAAAGAAAAAAATTAGCGGAACAGATGAAAGTTGCGATAAAGCCAGGAATTGAAATATTGTCCTGGATCTTGGATATGGGTGGAAGCGTGAAAATATTACCAAGAGTTTATGAATCGAGTATCGAGGATTAGGATTATTTAGGATCATTGGGTATTTAGGATTAAGGATCAGACGATGGAGAAGACTTTGAAGGTTTAACGATGTTTGAATCAAGAGGTTTCAAAATTCCACGTTTCTTTCCAAAGTTCTTTGAATTTCTATCCTTCAGCAATATTATACGATTACAGCAATACTATATAGCAATACTATATATTATATATATATATTATATATATATATTATATATTAGCAATACTATATATTACTACTATATATACTATTATATATTACTATATATACTATATATTACTATATTACTACTATATATTACTATATATTACTACTATATATTACTATATATTACTATATATTAGCAATACTATACGATTCGCTGACTGATGATTTTGGGCTTATTAACGAACTCTATTCTGCCTCTGCTATGACTTCAGAATTCTTTTCTTCAACCTTCCTTCTTTTTGCAATATTTCGCCATATCGAAATCCCTGTTTTTCCGGCTACTCTTCTAATCTTCAGACAAATATATTTCCTCCAATTAGAGACCTCATGAAGCAACGAATAAAGAAGTAAAAACCAGAGAATCGCAAGAGGACTGTAGTGCAATAGACAAAAACTCTTTCTTCTTCAAGAGGACATTTTTAATTGCAAATCTCTCTCGGTTCTCAAGTAGAAGCCGATGATACAACGTGTAAAGTCACTTTGCTACGTTATCGATAGGTCGATGAACTTAAGACGAGAATAACCATCCTTCCGAGCAGATCTTCGAGCTAACCTTGAGGTGTCTGAGCGTCTTCTTCCGAGGACCAATCCTTTCCAATGTTTAACAGCCTTACCAAACGATCTTCTTAAAATTTGTTCCAACTCTAAGCTCTTCGAGGGACATAGTACAAGCAGCCGTTTGTTCCCACAAAAAGACGAGAAGAATGTGTTCATTTAGAAGACTTCGTAATGACTTTCCAGACGTTTATGTTTAGCAGCGTATTATTCCACTGGAATTCAATTTCGCTCGCGGTCTTCTCGATTGAACATGTTCGTTGTAAACGGCACGAAACAGTCGGAAAGTCTGTCGTGTCGTTTTTGATTTTTAATTCAAGATTTTATCATTTGCATCGTTTGTTTTTCTCGGATAAAGAAGACAAAGGATTTTCCAACCGCTTTGTTCAATTTCTACCCAACAAATTCTTCTTGCAAAACTTGCAAAGCTACAAGATGAAAAACCGATCCTGATGATCGGAGACAATTGGCCGAAACGTTAAAGAATTTTTACCGAAGATTGAACCGAAGCAATCGCTTGTTAACCGGTTACCGCGTAAGGAGGATCGTTATTAACCGTGCAGCTCAAGCAATTACTTTTGAGCAACGTGCGCAGCGTTAAATGGAGATCGACACGGTCCTCTCTGATCGCTGCGGTTCGTCGTTAACGTTTGCACCAACGATTACTCGCAGCAAGGTCAATAGCACGACGAGCGGAACGTGTTTATGCGTTCCTGAGACTCTCTCCGCTCAGAAACCGTGAAGAAGAAAGTTTCGTGGTCCGAATAGTCTACCAACCCATCGTTCGATGTTTCTGTTATCGTTATCGTATTCTTCGGTTCCTATCAAGTCTATGGAACGATGATTCCTAGTCTCGGGAAACAGTTTTCTTTCTAAAGTATCTTCGAATCAACTCTGAACTGTTACCGCGGTGTCCTAGAACTCATATTGTTCATAATTGTCATAATTTTGTTCTGAGATGAAATCTAACTACCCCTGTAATCTTCGATTAAGTCTTGTACAGTCATCGTAACTTGTCAGTTCAGATTTAAATCTTCCAGCGGAGTATCTCAAAATTTCACCACGGCGTTAAGTTACTTCTACGCGCGAGAAAAATATTTGTCGTTTCTGATGGATCAATGAAAAATATTGCGGTTCCTTTTGGGAATTCTAGGAAAGATCCGAGAAGCTATAACGTATATCTCGTGAATCAAATCTATCGGTCTTTGGATTACGAATTCTTAATCTCTAGATCGATCTTGTTTTTCGGTTCCTCTTCAAGTGAATGAAATTTCTTTCACGGGAGTAAAGAGTTCCTAAGAAGACGTCTTCTTTATTCCAGCCGAAGAAACTTCCTATTAATTCTTCGATTATTATTCTCTCTTCCTTGTTTCTCGGAACTAAAACAGTGTCGAAAGAATCCACTGTCACCCATGAATGAACACTAATACCGTTCATCGTGAAATCTTGGCCTTGAATTTATCAGCTCTTCGCGGCTATCTCCTACGAAAGATACCGAACTTTATTAGCGGATCATTGGTATACCGGCATACCGTATGGGATAACGTTATTAAATGGCATGAATTTCCAATTTCAACGTCGTTCGACCAGTAATGGAGATATCAGTCTCCATTTTAAATATATTCTGACGTCTGAATCTCGCTTGTGCCCGCATAAAATCGCCGCGATGTGAAATCTTTGGAGTTGGTCGCGCGTGGTGCGCGCGGCGAGCAACGTAGCGCGGCGAGACAGAGCAAATTATGCGACTTTTTCTCGCAATGGCCAAGAAAATACTCATCGAACGCACTCGCGTTTCGGTCCCTGCGAAATTCTAACCGTAGGTCTGGATCATAACCACGGCCGTGATTAACGGTACGTGCTTGCGTCATTTTTCGACGCTTTTATACGCGTCATCGCGATCGTACCGCGTACGGATCTTCTTCATAGCTAAGATACCGAAGACTATGACGAATCTCTGTCGTCCACGTCGCTACAATTGCGAACTTAAAATTTCACGTCGCTTTTCAGTGCTGACAGGTGTACGTTTACAGGCCACGATTGTATCGTATCGAGAACGATGAAATATTATTGAACGAAGAACGATGTTCTGCAGGTTGAAGAAGAGATTTGACGATTCGACGAGAAGTTTGCGAGAGTCTAGACGATCGTATAGTACCCAGGGCAACGAAAGACCGTTCTGGTAATTCTTTTGGGCGTTCGAAACGCGTGAGAGGCTACACTTTTGCGTCGGTTTACGTCATTTTCACACGCGTCATGCCACGATCACGCTGCGTCAATAATAATAAAAACGTTACTCGGATAACCTTCTCGAAGATATCGAGAACAATATATCTGCGCCGCTTTTCGTCGTTCTATCATTACGCATCACCGCGATCGTACTTTATCGAGGACGATCGTTTTACGAATTTAGGAATGCCGCTTTTGAGAATGAGAAACTTCTGCGATAAGCAATTAACACTAAAAACCTACCGACGCTTCTTCCGTACTTGTTCAACTATACTTATTAAACTTTTCTTAGAAGAAAGAAGCAAGCTAGAAATAGATACCGAAGGATATATTGTACGCATATTTTATGAACAGTCATAGATTAGGAAGCGATCTGATAACGTTCAAATATGGTCAAATTTGTGTAGAAATTCGAAAGCGGTCAATTTGACCGCTGTGGTAGGTTTAGCGTTAAGAGATCGTCAAACGTTCGAGGACTCTTCGCCTTTTATATCGTACGATTTAACGATTTGTTACTTTGTTGGTATAAGCTCGTACAAGCTGGTTATCGTTAGGTGTGCGTTTCATCCTTGCTTTTGAGAAACACACTGAATCATGTTTGTTGAGCGAGGGATTTGAAACGATTGACAGAATAGGATTATGGTGAGCGAAATTTCTAAATCGGAGTCCGATAGGAACGCGAATACGTCCAGTGGTCGTAGCGTTAACGCAAAACGATTAGATGGCGTCCATTATGTTCGCTGATTCGCAGAATTCAGAATCACCAGGATCTTTGGATCAAAGCCAGATAAAAGCGGATTCGTTGGCACAATCTTCGCTTTAAGTTATCAGCTTTGGAGATTAATTTTAGAATCTGATGTACAGAATCCGCGTATGTGATTCGCGAAATTCGAGGTTTTCCAGCTTTGGTGAGAAAAGAAGAACCGATCGGAGAAAGTTTCCAACCGGAAGTGAAGAAGCTTTGTCGTAAATTGTTCGCTGCCGAGATCGGTTTTAATAAACTCCAAACATTTGAATTTCCTCGTTTCGACCTAGAACGGCAAATATCCGAGGACAGAGAGGGGAAAAGGTGAAAGACGCGTTTCGAGAAAGTAAACGGTATCGTAAGCTGCGACATACAACGCGATCGATAGAAAACCGAAACACGATCGGTGTCCTTTACGGAGGAAAGACGCGAACGATCGACCACATCGTATGATCGTCAGTGTAATTGAAAATCATTTGTCACCCGTGGTTCTGCTACACGCGAGTAATAATTCCGTGGCACGCTAACGCCAATTAGGGTCACACGAGCGCCATACGCGCGTGCGATACTAATCGCGGCTGCCTGGTGCTATCAAAATGTTACGACTCTGCTGAAATGTTGAAAATATACAATGAAATTGCAAAATCATACCGCACCTATATCGATCAAATGAAACGAGATACGTTACGATACAAAATTGCAATCTGTCACTCGATCATGCAAATGTCGTAGAGCTCCGTTTGTCGGAATGAAATTTTCGCTAGCGCTTGATAAGCTCTTTCGAGATGGATTTTCTTAAATAACGAGTGCAATGATACTGTTGTGGAAATTACGGTAGACGAAAAAGATGTTGTACGTTGTTTGGTCCGAGAGTACATAAAATAACATATGAAATTATAAAATAAAATAATCAAATAGCATACATATGACATTTTCACAAGGTTCACGATACGACTGATCGAGGAAAGGATATCTTCGAGCAGAAATCTTAGAGTATCAGCTGCGATAGTTCTATACGCTTCTCTGACATTTTACTTTCATTGAGTTTGGACGTGTTGCAAATCCTGGCAACGAAGTTTCGTAAAAATATAAATCAAGCGTAATTCTCGTAAGGTGACTTCGATTATTAGAGCAGCAGCAATTTTTACAAAGTCCCGAAGATCGGTAAATCCGTATGTTATTTCAATGATTCTATGACTGATCGATGTGTGAAAACTGACAACGATTCAACGATCCGTTTTGCCTTCGAACGTAGCGTTCAATTACTCTGGAAAGTTAACGTTTGAGTATCTAAGAAACTGCATATGGCAGAAGAAATCGTGGAATTATCCTATAAACGTTGGATCTTTATAGAATTCCGATAAACGAAGCTCTCCGATTGACGAAAAGACTCGTATGCGCGGCAAGAATGTCAAACAGCTCAAACAAAATGGAAAATAAAAGGAAAAAGTAATTGAACACGAGTATGTGCATGTGTGCGGTGCATGGTGCGGAAAGAGCACGAAAATATCTCAATTCGTTGTGCCATTTCTTCTACAACCTTTCACTCGCGGCAGCTTCGAGAGGCTACGGTACAAAATAGAGGCGAACTGTGCCGTTGGTTTGACACAGTCAGTAAGCGTAGACGTTGTACAAATTTCGTATACGTTTAAAGAACAATCGAACGTGTTGTCGGTAGTTGGATGTCTGATAACTCTAAAGTCTGAAGTATTAGGTTGTCCGAAAAGTGTCTTTCTTTTACAGACACGTCTTTCGCAACGATGCATCTTTATACAAACATGAAACCTAATCTGTCGAACGTTGTGATCTCTATTTTGACAGAAGAAAATGCATCGTACGTAATTCGATAAAATAATATAAAACGACAAATGTTGTGCATCCGTTATTTCCTTATAAAACGAACGAAACTTTTCCGACGACCTAATACTATCGATTGGTAAATCGTAGGCGAATTTACGAACAAATCGATCTAGAACAGAAGACAGTTGGAATTACGTTAAATTACTTTCGTCCAAGTACGACTTCTTATTTAGTGCAACTACTCTAATTAATTCATTCGAACAACGCAAAAGAAAAAAATATATTCGTTGTAAAAATTGTTCAATCGTATCCGTGCAAACGTCTGTGCGCCTTTGTTTTGGTGCTACTCGTTACGCGTTAGTAATTGAAGAAAAATGACAGCGTTGGTATACAGCAGATCAGGTGGAACAGTAATACGACGCTTGTGCTCGTTTTTCATTGATCATTGTGGCTGAGAAGACAGCAGCCTGCCGTTCTAAGTTTGTAAAACTATGTTTCTTCTTTTGCGTTCTAGATTCGCCCCTCGTGGTATCGACCTGCGAATAAGGGTCTCAAATAAACAGTACTTGCGTTCTTAGAGCTTCGACACGACCAGTATTATGCGAACTTAACATGACACGATATACCGGTGGTTCGTGTGGCTATCGTACTTTTAACGAACGATGTGTATCTTAAAAAAGATTCTTCTTCTAAAAAAAAAAAAAGAAGAAAAAATTAAATAGAGATCGCAACGGATATTTAGAACTTGAAGATTCGTTAGAAAGCGAGGGAAAATTCGTTTTCTTCGTTAATTAGTATTTCACTTTCGTTGATAGTTTGTCGTTTACAAACATCGCTATTTATGACTCTTTCGCTTGAAGCAAATATTTGGCCGGGAAAGCAGTCTTTAAAGTACGAAGAGATATATTTTGAACGAAATGACTCGCGTTCTAATAAAGTACGAACGCGCGAAACATCTCATTCGTAGATACAAGGAGCTGAACCGAACGGAAGATCTGATTCAGAAGGTAGAATTCAAAGGGTTAACTTTGGAACTGCAATTAGTAATCTACAATCCAAAGCTTTAAATTCAACAAATCTCAGAAGATTCGGCATCTGTAAGGTTCGATGCCGTGATATGTGGAAATGACATCCAACTACCGTAGAACGTTCGTGTTCAGCAAATGGAAACATAAAGGAAAGAAAGATCGATCGCGAAACACCGAAAGCACTCACCTGTTTATCGTTGGTCATTTCTGATACTAATCAGAGCTCAGGCAGCCGGTACACGTGCGCGGTGAGACGATGGTCGCCGACAGTGCACAACAGGAACGTAGTAATTGAACAAGCCAGGACCCATGCATGCGAAGTAGGAGAGGATATTCAACTAGTTCGAAACTCGCACTCGCTGTGCAAACGGCGTCAAGATTTTCTCGCTTTACTGGAAGAAACAAAAAGGGAAGCACACGAGGCCCGTCTAATTACGAGATCATCGAATCAAACGCGCGAGTCGTTAAGAGGCCACCGAGTCGTAACGATGTATCTCATCTGTGTGCTTCTTTACTGTAATAATTTCTTCTTCTCTCTCTCTCTCTCTCTCTCTCTCTCTCTCTCTCTTTCTCTCTTCTCTTTCTTTTTTATTCGCGGTGAAATTAAATATTCGTAACATATTTCGAAGCGTGACGAAGAATCATCGTGGAGAGTCGATAAGGTACGAGACTCAAACACTATCGAACTCGAAGCTGGCTTACGCTTAATGTACAACAATGGAACGAAAGTTTTTCGCAGTCAGACACGAAAATATTTATTATGCGATTAAAATTATAAAAGATCACGGTGCATTCTTGTGGAATGGCGGAGAATATTTCTGCTCGATTAAATAAGAATGGATAAAAAGGAGAATTTGTGCTGTTGCTTAGTAAAATTGTGCGAATAATTTCGTTATGTGTGGATCGAAGATTGAGAATCAAACTTTCGCATTTTTTCTTTTCTTTGAAATATCCTTCCGCGTAAGCTTCGAGGGAAACGAAGATTCTTCCAACTATTCGTCGGCTTGAAAATCGCAAAACAATTATCAGGTGATGTTGTCTGCGGTTCTCGCGTCCGTTCGTATAAATTCCGCAAACCAAATTCACCGTACGCGTCCATTTCTACATTAGACATTCGTCTCGAGTAATTTGAATTCAAGTTACTTAAGCTCGAACGAGTCGAATTTAGCGAGACTTTAAGGTGACTGTAATTGGGTATTTTGCTGTATAGTCGACTGGAAGAAATTAATTCTTCCAATGAGTCACTGCAAACGAGGGAAAACAAAAGTTACGTGGTTGCAGAAATAACGCGGCCTTTTCTATGTTGCAGGTTGCAATTGTGTAACCGTTTGATTTTTTTCGCCGAAGTAATCTCTTTGTGCTGATTTAATCAAGGTTGAGGCGTGAGAAATTAATCGGTTCTCGAAGAAATGCGCCGTCCTAAGAATCTCCAAGGATAAACAGCGATGTTGGATGTTGATCACGCGCGAGATGAATATTCAATGGCCGCATTAGGAACTACATAATTTCATCGCGGGAATAACTTTTTGAATTACGCCTCCGCTTGAGTCACGCTTCGAAATCAATGTCGTCTGTGCGATGTTTGGTAGGGGAAGGATGAGCCAAGGAATTGTCGACAAAGACGATCTTATGCTTGTTCGCGACGCTCCTACCGGGTTGATGCAGAAATAACGATCCTCTTGAAACCTCCATTACGCTATCGCAATTAAAAAAAAAACTTCTAAAAAAAGACACTTGTCCCAATTTTCTAGAATCGTACTGCGCAAGATACGCGAGTCTCGTGTCGAAACACGACGTTACGAGAGAGAGTGAAAAATAAAAGAAAATATGTACCGGAAGTGAAGAAAAAAAGAAAAGGATTAATCCTTTCGCTACGATAGTCTTGCGACTAATACAAGCTCCAAGTTTCCCATAACCCGATCGTGGTTATTTCCCATAACACCCTTTGAGTGAATTTCGATTCGATTAAAGAAACATCTGAAAGAGTTGTTAATAATACGCTCGACCTTTCATTTCAATGCTACGTTAAACACTCTCAAATATTAAAAAAGTTTCGCCCGTTAGAAGAAGAGTGAGATCAGGGCATAAAAATTCGAAGACCGTAGCGCGAGTCTTGAGTCATTAATATGGAACAAATATTTCGCACGAACATTTAGATACTTTGTATAATCAATTGAAATTATATTGCAAATATTTATGCAAATCCGTATTTTTCTCAACACGCGTAATAAGAGCATATCTTATTTTCCAATTCTGTAAAATATATTTCGCATTTGCTATTTTATCCGTTGATTATATCTGCGCTCGTTATTGTACGTTTTTTCATATTTACACTCGTTAGTGCATAAAAATCTACGACCTAATTACACTGTGATCAATATGAACGTAGAAATGATTCTATACTACAGAAAACGTAATACATACATTTCTAACATATGACTCCATATTTTAAACACGTATACTGTATATCACAGCGAAAGGATTGAAAGGATTCTATCTTTTTTTTTTTTTTTTTTTTTTTACGAGTGAGAAACAAAGGAACTGCCGTTATTTCTGTACCAACCTAATACTTGAGCGGTCGTGGCAACAACCTATTCTTTGCCGTACGTCTCAGCCTCGAGGAAGAAAGAAGAAGCGGTATAACAGAAGAGGAGAAAAAAAAAGGCACGCGTTCGTAACGTTACTCGGTCGCGGTTAATGCGCACTTCTCACGATCGTGACTTTTGAACAGGCTCGATAAGCGGTAACTACTCTCGACGATCGATGATATTCGATAGATCCGACGAATCACCCCTTTTTTTACCGTCGTTATCGTGTGGCAGCGACGCGCGCTTCGACGACAGCCTCTGACTTCCGCCGTCCGGTTTGCTCGAGTGAGAGAAGGAGAAGAAAAGGAAAAAAGAAGCGGCGACTCCCGTGGCGTAATTTCCATCCACCCGCATGTGTTTTAATCGCATTTAACTCCGCTACTATCCTCGAGTCTTTGTGTCCCGATCTTGTTTTAGTTTTAACAAACAGAAAGACCTTTGAACGAAACCCCTTTATCTTATAATACGGAATCACATTCGCGGTCTAATCGCACGTTAATATTCGACATAATGCGCGATTACTTTTATCGTAAAGAACTATGAAACGAATATAAGTTAAATATTTTAGATTAAATGAGATTCAGATTCTATTCGCATCAAAGTTCTATTTTAATTTCTGTTTTTATTTTATGTTGAGAAGATATACGGAGATTTGTTGAATAGAAATTGTACGTAACAGTTTGATACTTTGTTTCAAACATGATACTAAAGTGATAAATAATCAACGTTAGCTCATACATAAATCATAAGACAAGGGGTTAACAACGATTGTCTTATATCTTCCACAAAAATCGTAGAAATTTTTTGGTTATTGGTTATTGATTATTAGAATAGAAGAATACGATTGGGTTCAGAATGAGCCGAAGAAAGTAGCAGCGCTAGAGGAGAATAGGTGCGTAGGTAGCTGAAAAATAAATAGCGTCTCAAAAATCTATCGCGTGACTTGTGTTTTGCTTTTTACTTTATCACGTACGTGTATCTTTTGTTCCTTATATCTTTATCTGTTTACGCAGTTGCTTGATTGTCCTCAACTAGCGTATCTCCTTTTCATTTTTTACAAGCACATAAAAGATTCTGAGATTCGTCATTTAAGTTCCTGGAACGTTGATTCATCTATCGATATTATAGTATACTATTGTGAACAAACCTTGCAGCACATCTTTTCCTTTCCATTGCTATCTAGCTTCAACCCTTCTAAATACAAACTTCTTAGAACCGTCTAAAATTGTCTCCGATTCACTGATTAGCGTCGATAATTGATTAGGACCGATCAACGAAATAATCGTTAATAGATCGTCAACTATTATCTTATTTACTGATCGAATTTTTCTAAAAATTCTGTCAAAAAGATCTCGAACATTTTCACTATCGATTCAGTAATATTTCCAAATATTTCTAAAGTTCTTGAATAACAAATATACACGTTTTCGAATGAAGCAAACTAATTTATTAACAGTAACGTTAGCAGGCCCGGTCAAACGACCTGTTTCGAAATGTAATTTAAAATTGTACATTCGTCGTTAACTTTATGTAAATTCTTATATTAACAAAAATTGAGAAGTTGATTAATCAGACAATATAAGAATTTCCATAAAGTTATGGAAATAGTACGAACCAGAGAAATAACAATGAATGTACAATTTTAAATTACATTTTGAAACCGGTCGTTTGACCGGGCCTGGTAAGCGTTTGGCGTTAATACGAGATTCGAGATAAAAAGGAAATAATACACAAAGTGAAAACCAACTTAACTTGGATTATGTCCCTAAGCGATTAAAAGGAAAAAGACATACGCTTAAATTTGAACAATTCGCACGCATCGTGGATAGAAGAACGACGGGCAATTCGAGTGCGCAGTCACGCAACGTAGATTCATTGAGACGAGGCCCGGCGCGAAAGAAGCGGCGCGTGTTGTTATACCTACGATCGTGTCGGAGTTCCAGGCGCGCGCGTTAGATCGCGAAAGTCGCCGAGCCAGCACTGACTCCTAGCCACGGTTTTATAGCGGCCGCCAGCCGAGTACATCACGTGGCACGCGCTTGTCGGTGCGTGTTTTAATGCAGCAACGTGACGTTTCGTACGATCGCATATGTTGTCACGCGTTGTCACTGCTCCGTTGTTCTTGCTAAACCGCTGTATGTCACTGTTGCGCGTGGGTGATTGCGAATCGAAAGAGAGAGAGAGACAGACAGACAGACAGGAAACATAGGATGTGCTCTAAAACACTTCAAACAACTTCGAATATGTACACATGGCGAAAATTTCGAATCGCTTCTAATATTGAGAATTTGATAGATCTTAAATCTTGAGATTTTTATCCTTTGCCTTGGGATTTTTTTTTTTAGTAGCTATTTAAATAAGTATTGGTTACTGTAACCTTCGAAACTGTATCAGACGTAAAATACTTAAATATTATATGGAATTTGTATTTATTAATCTGAGTTTGAAGAATTGAGAGAAAAGTTAGGATTCAGCGTCAACTTTGCTATGTAACCTGTTTCTTGTCAAATCGAAATGATAATTTGTAACACGGAGGTGACTATATTACGAGGCAAGGGATTAGAATTAAAGATCATGGTGGATGAGATCTTTTATACGTGTTATATTTTATTCTATATATGTATTAACATATATTTCGTATATAGACGAGGGTGTTGAGTCTACTAACCTAACAACTTCGAGACTTGCCAAGCTTTCAACAGTTTTAAGTATCGAATCGCGTTCAAAGTGATTCGAACTTGCATAGTGTTTCGAAATTGACATCATTAAGGACACACGCTGAGACGCGGGCTTAACCTAACAATAGCTATGGATCCATGCATAGAACATGCAATTAGCGTGCTATTGCATCAGATATAAGGAAAGAGCCAGGTACACTTGGTATCTGCCCAATGCACGATACTAATGGGATGCAATAAAGTCGGGGAAAGCATAAAAAAGTATAGATTTAATGGAGATAATTGGGATCAGGTGGGAATTGGGGTGGCAGATTGCGAGTTTCGATTGCATCAGACACGAGTTTAGATGTGGCGTATAACTAATATCGTATAGAGTAAAATATTCGATCGAGAAAGTAATATCAAAAATTTCGCTTCGATAACTTCGATGGAAAACTTAACCTTTGAATTCTCATAAGTTAGATTATGATGCAATACTGAAAGATCTGTTAATTTGCTCGTATTATAAAATAAATGAAAATTGAAAAGTTAAATTTCGTTCAAAATGAAATTCAGTTCAATTTCGTAGAAGTATTCGAATTCAGAAAATCTCGACCTCGAAACTCGAAGACAGGCAATCGAATCGTTCGAACGCTCGAATATCGATTCGATTCGATATTCGAGAACTCGCAAGCTATTCTCTATTATTTGCCGAACAAATGTTTAAATCTAATAGGTTCTACTCAGTCAATTATTTACGTTTCAATTTACTTGCTGAATTGTTATGATCAGTTATTATAAAGTTAATGAACAACTTCCTTAAAAAGTGGAACTGGCTCTTATCCCCCATCGTGAACGCTAATCAATAGCAATTTCCTTAAATCAAGTCGAACGGTAAAGTAGAACGCTTTAAATGCTTCTTGATTTACAAACAAAGGTTAACGACATACTTTATCGATTACGTGACCAGTACACAATGCTCGTTAGTACTTGTAAATCGGATCGATGCCGCTGGTATCGATAATAAACTTCGTTTAAGTTAAATAGGTTTTATAATTTCAAGACACATTAGGGCCAATAATCCTAAAATAGAAAATATAATATATAAAATAGAAAAGCGCAACTTTATGCTGTTAAGCAACAGAATTTGAAGAGTTTTTCTCGAAATATTATATCGCTTGTTGCATATTAATTCAAATAAATTCAACAAATTTCTCAGAGTCATTGATAATTGGCCCACTTAGTCTTACTTCAGCCACGAAAAAAAACGTATCGCGTATTACGTCAACGGCTGCTAATGTGTTAATGGTAATATAAAACCGATTATGAAAAACAGATGAAACGTTACTTAGCTGCTTGCAAGCTCAAACAAAGGCGTAACAATTACACTCAACACAATTCCGCGAACATGCATTGACACAAACTGACATAAACGGGGGTAAAAAACATTTGATGCAATAAGATCTTACTTTTCCGTTTGGCTTGTAGCACGCTCTGACGTCTACCATATTGTTCAATAAAGTATGAGTGTCATCCGCGGCGTCCAGGCCCAATTTCTCCACCAATTCCTCCCTCGTGCGTATCATTTCCCAATTCGCGATGTTATATCCCATAGAAGCTTTCGTTTCGTATTGTCCACCTCCGACACCGTATCTTCAACTGACAATCTTTTTATCAACGCCTCTTCGCTCGTAAGTACTTTACTACCACCTATTTACCAAGTACTATTTCCCAAGTCCGTTGTTATAGGCCGTCCGTCTACCTAAACGCCAAACAAGAACATTCACAGAACGTGATAGACAATTACGAACCACGTGCGAGCCCTTCCGTCCTACACAAATTTCGTAATCCACTCACTGAGCCCGGTCACACATGGATACGACGTATCGATTTGACGTGCATGCAACATGTAAACACGAGAGCACACCACTCGACCGCTCCGTCTCCACGATACCACAAATCAAACGAATATCATGCGTTCCCATTAAACCACGTTCGTTTTATACGATCAGCGAATTACACGTTCTTAGCGTATAAATGCAGAGGACTGCTGCGTCGTCGAGTACTCATTTGCTCGTGAGTAGAAAGCGCAACCTTTTTGCAGCAGTGCTTCGCTAAATGGCTACGAGTCGGCAGCTATTTGATCAGTTATTGAAAGATATTTCTAATTGCAAGAGATTTTGATATCTGACACGTTGGTTTATCATACAAATATTCTATCATTAGATGTAGCGAGGTTATAAATTAAGATTAGTAGTATCAATGGTTTATATGAAAAATATTGACAGACATAGAAAACGCACGTAATGCAAGAGAAAGGAATGGAAGAGAACGTTCAAGTCCCTAAAAATTTATAAATTTCTATGAAAAATTGAAGATCTCTAGTATTAACGCATTGAAGCGTTGAGTGGGTACACCGATTGATCTAGTCGCACCTAGGGCCGTACGCGTCTCGCAAATATGCAGGCACCCATGTCAGTTTTGCGAAATTTACGAAAATTACGATTTATCATAAAATTGAAACTTCAGAACATAAATTAGAAATAAATAATGCAATCGTTCTCCTTCGTCAGACGAAATTTTTTGTTAAATATACTGCAAAGGAAGAAATAGTTTTGAATTGCTATCGTACGGCCCTGGCCAAGGCTCTAAGTCCTTATCTCACTTAAAACATCTCGAACTACTTGTTTCGATTCTTAGAACATGTAAACTTTAACACCTGACTAATTTTTAGACCTTATTATATCTCTTCCACTGATAGTAACACCAGAAGCTCACTCCACAATGTCAAAACTGGCGGGGATAGCGATAGCCACTTAACGAAGCAAAACTCTGGTCAATTAACGCGACATTACAATACTCGATACATCCATATTTAACACATTTGTTTATAACATACGTATATAACATTAGGGGCTCACTTCACGAAGACAATTTGAAGAACAGGAGGGGATAACGACGGACGATTAACGAAGCAAACCGCGTCCAGTTAACGCGATACTACTGTACTCGCCGACTGCGCGCCTTATTGTGTATCCTTCTCACCTCCTGGGTCTCGGAGGAAGGGAGCGACGAGCACGCTCTACAGGCTATCCAAAAAGTCGAGTGCCGGCATTAATATTTATTTTCAAGCCGGCAAGAACAGGTGAAAATGAATTAGTGAAAAGATCGAACGTACTTTGTTACTTTCGATTCAAGGTACTCCAACTTGTATACTTTAACTTTTTTAATGTAGTAGGAAGACTTTAGTGATTCTTTTCATGTAAGTACGCGAGTTATCGGCTATCGACACTGTGTACCAATTGTATGACAATCAGATGTTTTTGTAGGTTGCATTATCTCTTGTAGAAAATGAATTTGCTTTGCGACAAAAGGAGAGAGCGCGTCACGGAACGGCTTTAAGTTTGCGGTCAGTGTGCACACGATCGTGTAGAAACGCAATCAGTTTAATCTGATGTAACACTTGCCAGGCGTCACTCACCATTTCATCCGTCTAACGCCGATTTACATATCGATTTTGGAGCGTGCTGCGAGCACGCCGTGATGGAAGGCGGTCCGCTCGAGAAACGGTGTACGTAAGACAACCGAATGGTGGTCACTGGATTTAAATAAATCGAACGTTATGAATGAAAATCACATGAACATATTCTTAACTATACATTAATCAATATGCATACGTGTGAGTTACGGGAAATATCGAATATTTCACAGTTTAAAGAATAAATTTTATAAATTTTATTCACAGATTTTAGTTGAATTTAGAGAAACATTTTTATAAGAAATAAAGAACACTGGTAGATATTAATTGATCTTCTCCCAAATAAGTAAGCGACCTGAGAAAAGAAAGGGAAAAGATACTTCTGCTTCATATTGACGTACAACTACCGAGTTGTTATTTCACATTTATAGTCTGTCCAACGAGACGGGGCAGTAAACGTAAACAAAATGTGATTGCTGTGACTGCAACTATTGGCTGCCGACTAGTAACATTCGAGTGTCACTACCTCGCCTCGAGCTTATTGCCTCGTCTCATTGGACAGATTATATATCCTGTTCAGCAAGTAGAGTCTAAACAGGAGAAGTAAATAAAACCACGTGATCGAACTCTAGGGGAAACAACATGGTCGAATTTGCAATCGTCATATATTATGAAATTGCAAACTACTATTTCGAACATTTTTTTAGTATTTTAACATTAATCCTCGGCATTCCCTATAAAAAGGTATTAACTTATTTATGTCGAAAAACTATTGGTTTAGCAGATATATTAACTTTAGTTTCTAAAATTTAACGTATGAAAGACAAGGAAAGATACGAAGCGGTATTCTTGTGTTTACATTCTCTTTATCTTCCATACGTTAAATTTGATAAATTAAAGTTAAAATACCTGCTAAATTAATATAGTTTTACACAAATAGATTAATACATTTTTTTATAGAGAATATCATCTTTTTTTTAAGTTTTTTAATAAGGAAACTTCATTTTTTTTATGAGAAGTGAAATCTCTCTTTTACCGTTTCTAGTTAAACGAAATCCCATGTATATAAAATTTTATATAAATTTAGTATAAAATACTTAAATATACAAAATCAAATAACTAATCACTATATTAATAATTTGATAAAGCATAAAGATATGCAACAACCACATTAGCTTACTATCGGTTCGTTACATCCTGTCGTAATGTGTTCAGTAGTATGTAAGTATATACTTACGTATGCACCCACGTTGTTTGATCTCCATATTGGAAAAATGGCAACTGTGAGTGTAGGATGCGGCGACTTTTTAGAGTTTCAGGTATTTTTTAAGTAAATGAAAGTATTATGTAAAACGTATTATTTCAAATTATATACTTCAATTGTTTTAATTACATATATTAAATTGTATGTAGATTTCTGGAAAATTATAATACACTGCAAACATGATTAAGGTTATATAGTGGTTTACATAATAATTCATCTAGTAAACGATATTTAAGAAATGAAAGACCTTTTAAAATTACTATGAAAAGAACTAAATTTAATTAAGTAAACAATTTGATGTATAAGTTATAAAGCGGACTTGAAAATTTTAATAAGTGAATAGAGATCCTTGCGCATCTGAACTAATGTGAAATAATAATTTATACATTATATATGTAAAACTTAATAATAAAAAATATGATTAAAGAACCTATATTGAAATTAATTATTTTGCAGTATTACTTTTGTATGTGTTTTTTCCAAATTCATCATTTTTTTTTATTTTAAGATATTGAATGTTCTTGTTCCAGGATGCATTGAAAAAGATGCGGCAATTTGATGACAAAATCATTTATATGCTAAATGCTATACTTCCAACAGAATCATTTAAAGGACAAAGTGATCCAACCACAAAATGTAAAGATTTATATGAACAAATTCAAACAGGTCATAAATCAAGGGAATTAGCTATTACAAGGTGTTTAAATGCATCCAAGGAAAAAGTGAACCAATTAAAAACTGAAAGAGATAATGGCAATAATAGTCCACAACTTCTTAAAGCATTAAGAAAAGAACAAAATACTTTACACTTACTACAATCAGAATTAAACATAGAAGAAGTTGTAAAAGACCATACAGTTGAGGTTTATTATAAGAAATGCCGTGGTTTTTATAAGCCTCCAACTGATATAGAAATTTAATGTTGTTGTTATTGATTATGAAAATGCTTTGAGCACTACCTTTTTATATGATTGTAAATTCAATTAGAAATATATTGATATGTTGTAAATATATTTAGTTACTACATTTATGCAATAATAAACAGAAGAGACTTGCGATAGTAATAACTATATCTTATAATTTTTTTAAATAATATTTATTAATAAATTAAATGTAGGTTAAATGTAGGATATATACATATGTTGGGTATAATAGAAAAATCTTGAGGCATCTTTACATTTATTTCTTCATTTATTATTATATCAGTGTTTATTATCAATGATTGATTATTTTATCACATATTACTATCATTATCACTGAGTACCGAGTATTGGTTTGCCAACATTTTAAAATTAATCTCATTTATATCTGCTACAAAAATATATTTCTTGAATTATTAAAGTAATATACAATGCTTATTTTATATATCTTACACATCTCAAATGATATTACAAAGCCGTATTTCATAGGTCAATAGATCAATAATCACATGAATTAATACGGCAAAATAGCAACAAAAAAAAAAAGAGCAAATCAAAAATATATTTTAAACATGAATTTAAATACTACAAAAAAAAAATACTTTTTTCATATATACATATATATTTAAGGCATATTTATTGTTAAAGGTAAGTAAAACATTATTGTGCTTTCTCAGCTTTTTCAGCTGCTTCTCTTCTACCTTTTTCTTTTACTTCTGTATACCATTTCAATCTTTCTGTTGCTATATTTTTCCCAGCTGCAACATCTCTTTTTCCAATCATTACAGCTGAGAGACAGATAAGTATTCCAAGAAACATCATAACAAAGCATACACGAATTCTTGCCTTAGTATGTGCATGCTGGATACATTGGTAACTAGTAAAGTAATCAAAACACAAAATATTTGATATATATAGTATTTAAGCAAGTGGAATTATTTTTTATATTGCATCAAGAAATGGAATTTATTTTTATTCTCTGGTACTTTGTAATTATTATTTTAATAGAAGATTGTATTTTCAATTAACTTACGAGACATAATCTGGAACTTGATCCAGACTAGGATACCGTTTGACCCAGACTAATATTCTTTTATCGATATTAGATAGAGCAACCATAGGTGGTCCTAAAGCACCACAACTTTGCATATATTTTGGATAAAATTAAGAACATTAAAGTTAAAAATATGTATGATATACCTGTTACAAAATCAATTTGTTCCTTCTGACCTTTAGATTGCGATGTTTCAGTAGTTTTAGATTTCTCACTAACAGATTTATTTTCATTTCTTATAAAAGTCGAATGTAATTGCCTTATTCTTAATAATTTAAATGGCCTGATCAATCTTGTATAAAACATTCTACAACAATAAATAATATTTAAGAATTTAGCCTATACAGTTACAGCAAACAAATATCATGATCTAAGAAATATTTATTAGTAATATGTAAATCATACTACTAATAATATAACTTTTAAAAACGTAAAAGTTTGAGATATTACATCTTTAATTCATAAAACCGTAACATATGTTAATAAATTTAATTAATTAAGTATAAATGTAATATAATAAAGTATAAACATTACAATGTGTAAATGCTAAAAAATACTATTCAAGTACTAATATAACGTAATATTTATATTTTCACACATTCTTCTAATTTAATTTAAAAAATATTATTTATTGCATATTGCAAAATTTATTAGGGATTTAGAAAATCAAGAATACTTCAAAATACGTTTTATAAATGTATTAAATACTCGTGTATCTTCTTTCACGTAATTTTTATAGGTTACATACCTATAAATAAATTGTATTTTAAAACAGAGTAACTATATCTCAAAAATAACATTTTGACCTTGCGTAATTATATTACAAAATTAATTAATTGAATATTTGTATTTTGTTATCTTATATCATTCTACGTAGTAATTAAATCAAATTTGTTGTATGCAATTTTTTAATTTATTGATTATTATAATCCAGAAAAATTGATCACTTAACTTACTTTTAACGATTGTTCATAAGCAGCCAACTCCGTTCTGTTATTCGCTTAGGCAACTTAAAGCACAGTAGCAATATCATGGACAGAGGAACGCACACATATATACGACCTGTTAAGTATGTATGCATGTCATATATGTACGTATTTTATACAAATAATTTTTGTTTAAACTTTTAATCAGAATTAACAAAAACATATTCGAAACCTTTATTATATATTATTTATGGAAAGGTGTAATGATTTGGTAAGTAAGGGAATATAGAAAATAGTTGTTCCCCATACCAAGATAAATACACATAAACAATTCCATTCCTTTTTTAGTTAAATGGTATGAAAAAATAGGCTAACCTTTACTTCAAAAATTATTGACTTTTTTATTTGAAAATTTTGTAGTTTTCGATACGTAGGATTCGAAAATATAAGTTCTAAGTTGCGGAATTCAGTGGTTCAAAAGTTATGACTATGTAAAACAGACCATATTTAGGGTATTTTGACGCCATATTACCTCCATTCAATGAATGGAGTCCATGGACTCACTGATTGTACGTAGGTGGCAGTCACTTTGGCGGATAAAGTCAAATGCGTTTGGTTATACATATATTTTGTATATTTGGTCTTTCACCCTGACTCAATGCCTCAAGGCCTGCAAATAATAGTTTTTCCAATCCGGAGTATTCATTTGTGCCTTTTTTTTTATCGCTACGTTTCTTTTCGTTTTATTGTCTTCTTTATTGCTTTTTTGTAGTCTTTTCTGTTTCATTTTTTATTTCTTTTCATTCCGTGTGGGTACATAGAACAGTCAATCACAGTGTGGGATTTATAAGTAAACCCGAGATTGGTTTTGGTTTTAGTCAAGATTTATTTTTCGTTAGTACAAACTAATTTTGCGCGAATTTAACTACAGCTCCTAATGGTATGTATCCAAAGAATAGAAACCAATTAGCAGCCAGTTAAGGACTGAATGAGCCTAGAGTTCGGTTCTATGACAATGAAGTTGCCGATCGTGCAAATTTTTGTGGCGACATTTTTGCCGTCATAAGAATATCGATTTGATAGTATCGTTGATGGAAACGATGCGAAGACATTACATTTTTAAATAAGATAAGCGGAAGTTGAGAGCATGCGAATCTTACATGAGAGCTCATTTGTGCGAACCACCAATCAGATGTCGTCTGTGCAATCTATTCATTGGACGAAGCATGGATAGAAGGCAATATGGTGTCAAAGTGTAAAATACTAGATTCTACAACTTATAACTTGCATTTTCGAATCCTACAAATCAAAAACTATATATAAAAATTACAAATTACAGAAAAACAATAACGAATAACAATTTTTATTATTTCAGTCATAGCAGATATTTGATTGAATATTTTATTGAATAATTATTGAATATTTCTAAAACTTCTGGAAATTTAATTTTTATTCTATATATCCATGGTTTAAAACGTATAACTCTTTGATTACAATTTACAAGATTACAAGTGCAAAACGTGTACTATACATGTTTAATGTATATGTAACGTATTCTACTAAAAGAATATGCGTTGATAGAAATTTTATTGAATTAAAATACTTGCAAAATGAAAGTGAAAATTCTGACAAGAAATCCAGATGTATATTTAAGAGAAACGAAACGTGACATTTATAAAGGTTAGTTTTATTTTAAGGTATATAATATTTGAAATAGCAAATAATGGCAAAGTAAACTTTCTTTATAAACATTTCCACATTTCTTACCGTACAATGCAACATTTGTAATGTTTTATTCAAATGGATTATTAACTAATTTTATACATTTTTTGTTTGTAGTACCTAGGAATTATGATCCGGCATTACATCCTTTTGAAGCAGCAAGAGAGTACACCAGAGCTTTAAACGCAGTAAAATTAGAAAGAGTATTTGCAAAACCTTTTGTAGGATGCCTAGAAGGACATAAAGATGGTGTGTCTTGTTTATATAAACATCCTTCTCAGTTGTCTATTCTATTTAGTGGAGCTTTTGACGGAGAAATAAGAATATGGAATCTAACACATAGAATGTGTACACGAAACTTTTTGGCACATGATGGCATAATACGGGGAATTGTATTTAGCCTAACTGGCGAAAACTTTATCTCTGTTGGTGATGATAAGACTATTAAAACGTGGAAATCAGAAAGATCATCATTCAACGAGGAAGAACCAATAAATACAGTTATTAGTAAAGTAGGATATTAAATATTAAAGAACAAACAAATAAATATTATTTTACTATATTGATTCAAAATATATGAATATTTTATAGACTATAATAACTGGAATCTCTCATCACCGAAATTACCCAATATTTGCAACATGTGGCGAAGTATGTCATTTGTGGGAAGAAACAAGGAATGAACCAATTAGTACATTTAAATGGGGTGTTGACAGTTTGTACGATATTAAATATAATCCTGTGCAGTCCAATTTATTTGGTATAAAATTATTAATTATTGTACTTAATGAGAATCATATTTCAACATTATAAATATGAACTAGTTTTAAATATGAATTTTGCAGCTGCTTGTGCAAGTGACCGTAGTATAATTTTGTACGATGCCAGAGAAACAGGACCATTGCGAAAAGTGTTTATGAGGTTAAGAACTAATAAATTGTGTTGGAATCCCATGGAGGCTGTTACTTTTACATGTGCTAATGAAGATTATAAGTAAGTTTGAGAAAGATGCTATATAGTGTTATTTGATATCAAAGATTGTAAGGAGAGATTGAGTATTACATGTTTTCTTATTTAGTTTATATACTTATGACATTCGTAAGTTGAAAACACCAGTAAATGTGCATATGGACCATGTAGCGGCTGTAATTGATGTGGATTACTCGCCGACTGGTAAAGAATTTGTGTCTGGTAGTTATGATAAATCTATTCGCATTTTTGAAGTAGACAAAGGTCGTTCTCGAGAAGTTTACCATACAAAACGCATGCAAAGATTAACATGTATGGGCTGGTCTCTTGATAATAAATATATTATTAGCGGCAGTGACGAAATGAATATTCGTATATGGAAAGCAAGGGCATCAGAAAAATTGGGTGTGGTATGTAGTTATTCCAATTATATTTTGTATTTCTTTTACTATTTTACACATTAAAAATAATAAAACGTATAATTGCAGTTGAAACCTAGAGAAAAAGCAGCGTTAGATTACAGTGAAGCTTTGAAAGAAAAGTTTGCCGCACATCCCCAAATTAAGCGAATTTCTAGACATAGGCAGGTTCCAAAACATATTTACAATGCAAAGGCTGAATTACGTACAATTCGCGAGAAAAGCAAACGAAAGTATGTATTATTACTTCAAAAGAGGTTTGAAATATTTAAAGTATAAAATATTTTTGCTATAATTTATTTACTTTATTTCAGGGAGGCTAATAGACGAGTTCATTCTAAAAGAGGTGCGGTACCTTTTGTTTCGGAAAGAAGCAAGCATGTTGTTCAACAAGAAATATAATACACAATTATGTATTATAGTATTAAAAATTTTTATGCTGATTAAAAATAAAGACAAAATGGAGTTTACCACATTATATTATAATTTATATAATTTTACAACATTTCTGACAAATTTAATATTGCCATTATTATATAAACGGTAATTTGCGTAATGTTATAAACAATATATGTCAGCATTTCATCTAAATGTGCAAATTTACTTATTTTTTGGATATACCGATCATATTAAATTATAACATCCGATGAACATGAAATATCTGTTTAAGATTAATTTTATACTGTTCATGCATATTTGTTTATCAAGACAAAACTTATTTTTTATTTTAAAGCAAATGTTAAAATCTATGACTTTGTTGTTATACGGGCTAATTCTCTAGTTGATTCAAAGGCGATGCCGCCAATAATACGCACATAGTTGTTTTTGTGACATATTACTTGATATATATTACATATATGTATAAACAGGGCGTTATTACATTTCCTTTGAGTTAATTAACAAGAAAATCATCCTGTATATGCTACATTCGTTTAGTACTAATTTCCTAAATTTCAAAATAAAGAATTACATGATTCAATCTTCTGTTATTTTCGTAAGAAATATTAACTTGATGCTAAATCATATTAGATATGAAATTTAACGTAAAATTACTTCACTTAAAGAAACAGGTATTTCATATACCACGTAATGTTTTCAACAATGGATAATATTTTTATGGATACACATTATGGACTAAAATATTGACTATAATGTCTAATATTTATTGTAATAAATAATTTTATTGAAATTATACAACGCATTGCTATAATAATTCGTAAAACGTTACAAACTTCAAGCAGTGATTAATGTCTTGCTTAGCGTAGCTTACAACGATTTATTAATTTCCTTCTATTTTCTTTGCGCATTTATCTTAATAAATGTTTATCAATTTGGCGATACGCAGATCATTCTATACCTTCTTTTCAATGTCGAAGTACGGTGAACGTCCACAAACTAGCTAAAAATCATGCTGAAGTCTTATTTCATGTTTTTGTCAAAGATAGCTAAGTAAGTGATTTTAGTCTTCGTATTTTTGCTTATCTTATATTTTCAAGTCCGCATTGTAGATGTTACATTTTCGGTTGATACGGTTTAAATAAACGAATACAAGACACATTTATCGGTTTTATACGTAAATGCTCTAGCATGGTAGGGATGGGGTATTGTATTTAATTTAATACCAGATATTCGAACGCGGGTAAACTCCTTATTAAAATACTATTTTATTATTTGTCAGTTATCATGTGTCTCATTCGCGTTACTTTGTAGGATAAATCAACGACGGTCTGCCGTTTGTAAAATCTGATCTAACGTGTTCATATTGTTCGATGAATTCGATGATAGTTATAGTAAATTTGAATTTATCATTCCTTGTCATTTCGTATATCGAAAAAATGATGAAGCAAGAGTTCTATCGAATTGTATTCTTGAAATTTCATGTCCTTGGGCGTATAAAAAGCGGCACATAGTCTCCGATTTTTCTCGTTTATCGATTGTATGTTAATTAATGCGCACATATGATTACACAGTCGCTTATTCTTTTCTTCTTCTCTTTTTTTTTAATATCAACTATGCGCGCATAAATTCTGTACAAGACTAGGTTAGTCGAGCAATTAAATTATCAGTGTAAAATTATTTCTTTCGTCGGCTTCAAAATTCCACGGTATTCTACGCTTTCCGTTGTCACTGTCTCAAGGGTATAGTTCCTCCCAACGCTGCCGTCAATGTCATTTAATTAAATATGAGTAGTATCGTATAACAATAATTATAATTTATATACATATAAACACATTTACATTAATTTTGTAAAACACTATTTAGCCGCGTGAAATTCTAATGGTAAAATCCTCGGAGGATTTAAAAAATCCTCCTTCCAATCGATCGGAAATTACGAAAAATCTCATTGCATTGCCGTCGTGTTCAAAGTCACATACATCGATCTGTTAAATACGTTGAACTCCTCCGATAATATTTTATTGGTAAATTTGATCATTTCTTTTCTTTTTTTTTTTTTTTTTTCGCTTCTGCTTTGACGATTGTTGTCGGGTAATGCAACGCTGTCAAGTAAGCTTCGACTTCTAAACGAAAATCAATAGCATAAGATTTCACACATTCGTCCGGAACGAAAAAGCCATTCAAGAGACATTCGCAGTAACATTAAAAAATATACTTATCTCATTTTTCGTGATAACTTTTATTTCATCGAAATTCTACAATAAACTAGCTCATCGAAAATCCTGTAAACTAGTTGTCATTCGAAATTTTCTATCGCAGAGTCAGCGTCAAGGCGTATCGACACGCGTCGAGCGGTCCTCGTGAACTGCGAACGATCTAATTCAGCGAAATTCGTATGGACAGTTTCTCGTTGATTTAACGCGAACCCTGCGACTCGATCTATAAAATAAGGAATCAGTTTCCCTGCTGTGCGTCCTCCGACTTTTCATTCGCTGTTATTTCCATGAATAGCGGCGGTCGTTAAATTACTTACGCTATGTTTCCTATCGCTATCGATCACTTATGAAATACATATCACCGCGGCAACGCGTACACAATCATTCGAACGTGCGACGCATTTCATTCTCGAGTATGCGATGGATCGTTGCAGCAAAGTAGTTCGTCAGGCGATCAAGAAATTTCTTGATTAATCGACGAACATGATCGACCGAGAAAGATATGCGATTCAAGATGAAAACACGTTTCAATGATTTCACGAACTCTTCGTGCCTGCACGCGCGTTTACGTGATCTCGTACACAATTGTATCGCGAAACGCGTTTCAATTTCTCGTAGTCCCTCTGAACGAGTTCGCTTTAATCGTCCGGTTGGAAGAGCGTCGGTGAAAGCATCGATTTTACCAGGTCGTTCGTCCTGATTGCCAGCTTTATTCTAGACGTTCAGGTCAGCCATCATTTTACGGAAGTCGGCTAAGGTATTGTAATCGGGGTCTGAATCGATGTCCGCGAAGTCTTTGTTGGAATCGCTTTTCACAAAGCTGGGGTTGTATCGACTTAATGACAACGGGCACGGCAGTAATTCTGGCATCACCGAGTGATGAGTGATTAGGGCGGTCAGAGTCGTGAATTCCTTTGTGAAGCCCTGCAACAAACGGAACGATATCGGGTACAGTTGTTATTCATTCCGCGTATTATTCATATTTTCTATCTCTGTCGCTTTACAATTGGCAAAGGAGATAGTTTCTCAAAGAGGATGAAGATATCTTTAATTTGTACTAGTTTAATTTCTTTAATTTATCTTTAATTTATACTAGTTGTAGTGAAAAACAAAGGAAAAGAAATAAATCGAAAGTGTAGGATACAGTTCGACGGTTGTTAAAAATTTTTCTGTAAATTATTGCATTTAACTGATATCACTGAATTTGTCTCCATGTCACTATGCTTAAACATGCTATTTTGATAAGCGCGATAAGCGTTTCAATGTCGCACTTTGTTACCTTACCTTTGTAACGATCTGTGTGATTTTAACTTTCTATTCATATCGTTCTTCCCGTTAAGTTACCGGAAGCGTCTACAAAATTGCCATCGTTACGATAATTTGATATTGTGTGATACGAACAGCAGTGTGGTTTAATATCGTATACATAGGTGCAGATAATTACTGAAAATAATATATCTATGGCGCACGTGTAATTCAATTGCATAAATCGACTGTGTTTAATATATTGTATTATTCGTCTACGAAGCAAATCAATGAGAAACATTGTACGTCAAAATTATCATCCGCCGTATATATTCGAATCTCATCGCGTGTTGCTACGGCAATGCAATTCCAGATGAAAGAGTGGGGGTGAGTTTTGATTTCCCTACGGTACATCCAACAAAACTCATTTATACTCGTTTCGGAGATTATCAAAGTCCACGGACCCATTTAATTTATCCTACAAGGGAAGTCGGTACATTTAAATACGCGTAGCCAAATGGCAAAATACGCAACCAGAGTCGCTTTGTACCTGCACAATGTCTCCATTATAATATTTCAGAACTGAAAGCTTCGGTCCAAACGCGATATTACTCTGCGATGATTAACATCTGCGTACAAAGCGGCACAGTTGCGAACTCTACTTTAACGATGTCCCTTCCTTTTATTCATCGTGTATTCCAAAAAAAGAACGCTTTATTTTCAAAGACTGCGCATGTAGGTTTACCGGTGAATTCTATCGTCTTGTGATAAGCGAAGTTAGCAGAAAGTAATTAACGCATAAAAATGTTGCTTCAGCGCGATAAAGTTCATCTGCTAAAGTTGTATCTAAAACTATAATACTAAAAAAATCTAAAAACTATAATACTAAAGTTGTAAGTTGTATCTACTAAATCCGAAGATTAGAAATAGCGTAAAAATCGGGTAATACGATATTCCTGTTATTAAAAAATCTGACGCAATTATTAATTTTATCATAATACGAATAATTTGCATTCTGGCAAAATTCGGCATAGAATTCCCACAGTCTCGTCCCTTTTGTGACAAAGAAACTGTTTCGTCTCTTATAGATAGTTTTATTTATTTCGATAGTTTCAAACAATTTTTGCTTCCTTTTACGAACCTTTTTCTTTCTAAAAGTATAAGATAAGACTCAGTGACTGTAGAAGATCATACTTTGTATCTCTATAATAAATACCCGTAACACAGTCGATCAAGTGAAGTTAGATTCAGCAAAATTCTCCTTCGCATCGAATAGAGCGACGATATTGATCGAGTGGCGATCTTTAGACGCACTTGTATTTCTTTTTAAATATATATATATATATATCTGCCACGAGTAACTTCTACTTTGACTAGCTTAGAAACTTAAAAGTTTGACTAGGTCAGAGGTATAAACGTATAAACTTACATCGTGTTCTATCATTCACTTAGCGAAGCTCAGCGTACAAATTAAATTGCCAAAACTTCGTTTCGATCGTCCTTATTTTACCCGTGCCTGTCTCGCATGTGGCGAAATGAATTATAATCGTAGATAAAAGGAATTTAAACTGTCACGGCGCAAGTGTTAATTACCGTATTTAAGCGCAGACGTTTCGTAGACGGCTAAAGACATTCGCAAGAAAGACCGTGCCTCGTGATGACTCGAGGAGAGATTTACCTTGATTTTGTAGCCTTTGTTCGTGCGCATTATGAGATAATGGGCTATTCCGCTTGGTTGGAATTCGCGCGGCACTCGAAGCGAAAGGGCATAACATCCGGGTTTACTGGTGCTCTCTCTCACCATGAAAGCTCCTTCCGGCTCTTGGCTCAACACTTCCAGCGTTATTTCCCTGCAATCATAAATGACCACGACAGCGTGAAAATGCAAATTTCTATAAATAAGTAGTAGAAATAACAATTACTACGAGATACCAACTGCGGCTTCGTATTATCATAGGAGAACAAAGAACGATAGTAGATCCGATCGAGTTAAAAAATATACTGGACACTCGAATATCTACTTATCAAGTGACGAAGTACTGGCGACCTTTGACACAGGAAACGTGCACCGTACGGCGAGATATAAATCGCACAATAATTGAATGTTAAAATTAACCAGCCTCGTTGTCTTTTCACACTTTCGTACAATGTTTCTGGTATTAGCTCGTCCCAAAAGTTTCTTTCGTTTTATAAGAGGAAATAATGGAAGCACGACATTTGTCGTTTTATATTATTTTATCGAATCACGTACGATCATAGGAATAGAAGTGGGACAAAATGGATCGTAGAAAATTCAATAAAATAATGTAAAGCAAAAACAGGGTTGTGCATCTATCATTTCCTTATGAAACGAAAGAAACTTTTGGCACAACCTAATACGTTGCACGAAAAGTGTTTGTATAAGCGGCAAGAGGGAGATTTGACGTTGAAGCAGACGATCGACGCGATAACGTAAGTCTTTTCCTGAACAAATGTCTCGTTTACTGTCGCGTACGTACATCGATCATCCTAATAAAGCCATATTTCCTTGCAAAGATCTCGCGGATGATATTCCTACTATTGTCTACCGTATGAATCAACTACCTTGGTATTCCAGCTTGGAACCAGGGTGCTTTGCGCAGTTCAGCTTCTTCACTGCGATTATTGAGACTATCCGTTCGTTCGGGAAGAGGTGGCGGGGTCGGTGTGGAACCGTGTGTGCTTCCATCGGCGGGCACCGAACTGCTCGAAGTGCTGATCTGAGATCTTCTTTTCGATTTGAATTCTGTTTCTGTGCCAGAGCTGGGAGAATTGTGTCCTATCCTGTAAATGTAGTAATTCGAATGTAACGTACTTACGTTACACGGATCGTTGAAAGTGAGAATAGACATAGAAGGAGCCTATCCTCCGATCAAACGCCAATAACAGCGGAACACAAACGTCAGATATACATATAGCGGGCAGCTACGAAGTTTCACTTGCGAATTTTGACACGGGAATCGCCGAGGGGCCTCTGATTCGGCGGCCAACGCAACTTGAAAACTAACAAATAATTTATCGATAGAATCTTACGATTCCCAGTACGACAAAACGCTCCTCCGTGTGACGTTACTTGCTCTCGATTCTTTTTCGTATCTTTTCTCGTTCACGGTTTATAGCGCTTGCATGGAACGACTGGCTCCGACAAAAGGAGATAATCTCTGCGTTAAACTAAAAATCCAGCACGATTTAAAGAAATTGCCGCCGAATTCTTAGCTAAGTGCGACGAACGCTCGCGCAAAGTTTCGTCAGAATCGCCGACCGATCGTTGCATCGATCGCCGGGATTCTAGGAACTAAGAGCCGCAGATCTAACTGCAAGGCACTCGCTCTTACGAGATTACCTGTTGTTCTCAATGTTGAAGTTTTTCGCAGTAATGGACGCGTTGATAGTGTTATCCAGGCTCTCAGACGGGGGTATCTTGTTGTAGGTCGGCCTCGTACCCTCAGAGTCGATGATCGCCTCGTTTATATAACCCCCAGAATGCGGCCTGTTTGACGGGCTCGTCGGTGTGCTGCTACCACTGACGAGGGGGCAGCTGTCATCCTCACCGTTCAGTCCAAGAACGTCACGTCCACCTGTCAAACCCATCGCCAGCCGCTTTATCAGAGGTGGCTTGTCCGTTAGTCTCTTGTACGAGTTTAGCTCGGTCGGTGAGTTGCTCTCATCGCTGCTCGGTGTGCTCTGCTGAGAGATACTCTTTGGCTCGTCCTCGTTCGTAATAGGGCCGAGAACGTTGGTGAAGTTGTGCGTCGGCCGTAGACCCGGGATCGAGTTCGGTGTCTGGTTCGGTGCGCAGAAAAAGTCGATTAATGTCCGCGGTACGATTTAACTACGTTGGTTATAGTTACAGAGGACAAGAGAATCTCGATAGAAAGTGCGGCAAGCATAAGGATGCGGTCGATTTCCCGTAATCTCTTTGTCGTTAACTCTTTCATAGCGAGAGAGGCTCGAATAAATCGTCGATTGTAGCGCAGATTCCGTATCTCGCGCGTTACCGTGCATCTGCACAACGCGATGTTATCTGAGATTATTGTTCGCCAGAGGCTCAAAGTACGTACGATACTTTCTGCATCTCGCGTAGAAAATACAAGAGATACACGGGGGACGAGAAACGACAACTTTTTGAGTGGTTTGTTCTGAATTCTTCGTTCTATCGCGCTGTGAAAGGACCGAGAGTGATAACGACGACTTGTTGAACGATTTTTGTTCACAGAGAGTGGACCAGTGACAGGTATGTGATTATATTCCTTGCAAATAAAGTTACTTCGCTTAATTTGTATTTGTACAATTTTTCAAGCGAACGTTCCTTTTCGGGACAACTGATTTTTTAAATGTATCGAGCATGCGCTCAGCTTTCAAGTAATAATTTGATACACCACGATGCAGGTAATTATCTACATCTCCCCCTGGTTAAACCTTTCATTCTATCCAATGTTTAACTTACTTTGCCGGTAAGATGGTAGATTCTATAAAAAGAGACCTGTCGCCAAGACCTGTCGAGTTGCAGTGCACTTGGAAATTAAGCGTATGTGCCGCTGTATTCGCTACGAGCCAAAAGTCCAGTCTCTCAGGAATTATTTTATAAAGCGTCGTTCCTCGTCTTCGGTTTACTTTTTCCGTGAAAAACCACTTCTCGTCAGACGATATTAAATTTCATTGTCATATAGCGAGAAGCGTTCTACGAAATATTAGGTTGTCCGAAAAGTGTCTTCCTTCTGCAGACACGTCTTTTACAACGACGCATCTTTATACAAACTCGAAGCCTAATCTGTCGAACGTTGCGATCTTTATCTCGACAGAAGAAAATGGATCACGCGTAATTCGATAAAATAACGTAAAACGACAAATATTGTGCATCCGTTGTTTCCTTCTAAAACGAACGAAACTTTTCCGACGACCTAATGTATCAGGTGCTGCCCTGTACATGCTTATGGGCGGCAGCGCGAGTCTGGCTCAAAATCCGTGGCGAATAGCGGCGTGAAATAACATGGCGCGTTCGTTGAAATACCCATTGAGCGAAAGTACCAGGCAAAGAGAATGAACGCGTGAGCTCACCTTCACGCTAGCGAGTCGCAGCGTGGGCGAGCCGGCGCTGCCGAGCTGTACGTTCATGTCCGCCGCAGACGAGCCGCTTCCAGTTCTGGACGTGGGCGACGTCCGACTTTTTAGCCACGAATTCGAAGACGAATTCCTGCAAACACCTCCCGCGCCGGCGATCGAGCTGTCGCCAGCCAGCGATTTGTTCTGCGACAAAAAGAAACTGATCGTTAAACTCCTAAGGAACTTGCGATCGCTCGTATGCCTGGCATGTTTTTGCCGTGGCAACACTTCCAGCCAGCGGCGTTGATCCTCGTCCAGGCACCGAACGTAGTATGCGATGAATAATAATAATATCCTTCACGCTGGTACTTTGCACTTAGCAAAACGTAAACCCTGCAAATACGTTTAAGTCGAGCGAGGAGGTTTCAAGTTCTGGAATATCGGTTTTATCGCTGTCAGTTCTATCGATTTTTATCGATACGTTTATCTTCTGGAATCCTCCGTTTCCTTGCCGAGGAATGCGGCGGCTGAAAATCGTTCGACGACTGATCTCAAAGGACAAAGAACAGATTTATTTCGAGTATGCAAACAGAAATTTCGATATGCAATTTCCGAATTTGTCTCCTGCCAGATCAACGTAGCTGAATATTTGATATCGAAGTGAAGACAGGAATTTTGTCGTGCAGACGTTCTGACCACTCGAACCGAAATATCGAACAAGCTACAAGCCACACGTTGAGTACGCAAACCGCCTAACATTTCGCGTTTAACGTTCTCACCCGGCAAACCGTTACGCGAATATCGTGGAAATAGGCCTGGCTAGAAAACCAGTAACCAAGGAGCTACGAGAAATAGAACGAAGTCGGTGGAATCGTATCGAATGTTCAAGCTGTCAGACAGTAAACGTCAGATATACAAATAGCAGCTACGAAGCTAGGAAGTTTCACTTGCGAATTTTGACACGGGAATCGCCCAGGGGCCTCTGATTCGGCGGCCAACGCAACTTGAAAGCTAATAAATAATTTATCGATAGAATCTTACGATTCCCAGGACGATTGCGTAGGGAGAACCAGCGGACAGACCGCGACGAACTGACCGTTTACTTGGAAACACGATGGAGCCGAGAGACTTGGGTCGAATTTATAATTAACGTGGCCTGTAAATGGGACACCTCTACTGGAGACTGATGCTCCCATGAGACTGCGTCAGATATCATTCTTACTGACTTTTTCTTACATTCGAAAGTACACGAGAGGAAAATTATCTCGTTCGTAAATTCGATTAGGAATTTTGTTCATTTTTCGTACAGGCTCTTTCGTATTTTCTTTTTTTTTTTTTTTTTTTTTTTTTTTTTTTTTTTTTTTTTTTTTTTTTTTTTTTTGATTCTTTTAAAGCCTGTTGGTTTCAACGAAACTTTTAGGCAGCTTCAGTAGTGGCAGACTTTACGCAGCAGGTTCCTTCCTGTTTACTGTTTGCAAATTTGCTTTAATGTAAAAGCGGAGATTCGTAAATTGTCGAGTCACTTGCTTTTGCAAGTCGTGTCGCGCTGTTTACAGACGTTCCAGACGTATGCCACTGAAAGAACGATCTTTTTCCTACTCTTCTTCGTTCTTTGCTGCGGTTGTTGATAAAATCCGATAGAAAGTTAGATAGCGTTAATCGAGTTTCTTCTCCCTAGAAATATTCGACGAGTAACAGCTATCCACATTCTAAGCAGCTTTTATACAAAATATGAAATACGAACTCTCATGTTTTCAACGTTTCTTTTTAATAATGATTTGAAAACTTACACACGAACTAGTGAATCGAACATTCTAATTATACGCATTACACGTTTTGGATGATTCTATATCGATTTATTTTCCTGTTTGATGTATTTAATCGTAAGAAAATATTATGTTTCAGATTCGAACTATGTCGATATCGTGATATTATATGTAATATGTGATATTATGAAAATTCACACAACGATATGAAAATTTTGAATAATTGAACAATATAATTTATATCCAAGTGACGTAAAAAGACTTTAAAAAATCAAGTAGCTCGAAAACGTTCAACGATTTGCCCTTATATGCATAGTAGTGGCTTGCAATGGAAAAGAAGCTTATCGTATTACGTAAAAGTTTCATTAACCCTTTCACACTTAATACCGTGTTCTAGCAACATTGTACTTTGACAGATTATCGAACTAAACGATAATCGATAAATATACACACTTGTTTATGACATAATTGGGCCTGATTGCAGCGCGTTAAATTGAATTAAACGCAGCGCGAAAAATGTGTTTCAACTATTAAAGGTAACGAATAAAATACTCTTCTTCGCAACCTAAAAGTACGAGTGAAAATCATCAAAATTGAGATCTTCTGCTTGTTGGTTATTTTCAAGTATATTCCATCCCTGATAAATAGCTCCGTTTTTTCATTGTTCATTGTTCATTTTCATTTTCATTTGCAGGATATGCCGACATCGTTTGGTAGAGAAGATCTGGGACACACTTTACATTGTAAGAGAAGCGATAACTTATTTGTTTCCTGTCGATAGCAGTTTATCGCGTGTAGAGAATATCGATTTGTTGTTATTATCATGGAGTTTCAAAACCGCGACAAATTTGCAAATTTACACGTACTGAAAAATTGATACTTGTAGGCATTTATTAATAATGTCAACGTTTTATATAAACATCGTGTTCGTAATTAAAATTGAATCTTCTGCCTTATTTTGTTCCGAATCGACGACTTAATTCGCTGACTTTCATTGAGATCAACAAAAATGCCTCGCTGTTTCATCAAGAAGGTATCGATTCTCAGAATTTACAAGTCATAAAATTCCGCACGTTGACGCGTCGATAAAATAAAAATTAAGCGCAAGCTTAATCGCTGACGCGAATACGAGACAAAATATGTACGTACCCACGAAGATCGATTCTCCTGTTTGTCCTTTCGGTACGGTGGTGATGATTGCGGTGAGATCACATCTTGAAGGATCGGTTGGCGCTGAAGCTGCGCCACGTATGCCATACGAAAAGCATTGCCGACAATGGTGTTTAACTCCTCCGCCTGGAATAAAACGGAAGAAGAGGTTTTATTCGATCGCCAGGCTTTGATAAAAATGTAGTAATTGCTGTTCATTTACGTGCAAACGTTTTGAAACACGTTTAAGACCAAATTATATCGTGCTTGTAACGCCAGGTTCATTGACCTAAATTTAATCAACGAACTAATTTGTTACTGCATCGGAGAATTTCAATTAATTCACTGCCCGTCTCTTTCTCCTCTATGTTTCGGTTTACGTGAAAGACCAACTTCGAATTATCGACGGTCGATTAAGAGCGGAAATGGTAACTTCGCGTTTATCAAAGTGATCTTTTTCTGTTTCACTTAATTCGCTTGAAAATAACGTCGTTATAATTTTACGTTGGCTTTGGTTGCGACTGAGAGTCGACGGCGTTTTTGATCGATCTTCTTCTTTTCGTGATAATTCGCATCTGAGTATTTTGTGATCGAGCAAGCGAACGATCGCTTTCTCACGTAGCGGCAGAGTACAGTCTTCTTCAAACTGCTTTCAAACGAAGATCTAACTGGTCGTCGTTAGAGATTATTTCATCTTGAGATTACTCGTCAGATTACTTTGTCAGAGATTTTTTATTGCACCTACTTTTGCGCATGCAGATTCTATTTTCTTGCTATGTTATGTTTCATACGTTAGACAGTACGTATATCGATCTTGAGCGATCTCGATCTGGCGTAGGTCGGGGCACAAGTGCTGAACTTTTTGACTCGTCAATCCTCTTGCCTCACTCGGTGGCGTGACACCAGATCCTTTTAGGCTCTACGCAACAACATCTGCGGCTCTTTACTAGCAATTAGAACCGCGCTGGTCCCTAAAGCCTTGTCGACACTAACAGAAGTTATGATGATGTATAGCTCGGTCGACGAGTCGAGGATGCGTTGGAGACAGAACATTTTTGAAATCTATCTGTGCAAGAAATGTGACCAAGCCCACATCGAGTACGAAGAGTATGTGCTTTAAGTACCTTTTAAATCTTGATTTTTAAACAACGGATACATACGTCCACTTTCGGAGTCGGATATCGTATAAACGCAAATAATTAATATTACAGCGAGGGAAAAATTTTCTATCGTAAAATAGTAATACAATTATAATATAATATTAATACAATTTTAACAGAAATATAAATTGTAACGACTTTATTTATGTTTTTCAACGAATCTCTCTCTTCGGTGCTGATAGTTTTCCGAAAATTAACTTGCGATAAAGTAACTTTTTATAAGCAATGTCGTGACACATCGTCGTCGATTTATTAAAAAGTGTGCAGTTCCTTCGAGAAAAACGTACTTCGCTTGTGTTCGATGTTTGAGCAATTCTTTACGACGCATTCACGAAGAAATGGTACGTGAGCTTGCAGTGATTTCGACAAACGGCATGTATTTTCAAATGTTCTACTTTCGCTTTTCCTTGGCCGAAAAATAAAGAAAACACCGTGTCATCGAGTCTCTCGATCGCACAGCGGGATCGTTGCTTGTATTTTCTACGAGGTAAAAAACATATTCCATTTGCCCGCAGATGTTTTCCATTCCCATGGAAAACAACGTACTTGTTCGCGGACGTGCATTTTACGGGGCTTTTGCCCCGCACGACGCGTGTCTCTGCCAATAATTGTTCGTCGGTGTGGGCGTAGCTTTCGTTCACGAACTATCTTTGGATTGGAATTTTGTGTCTCGTTGTCGGCGAATTTTCCACGACAGACACATGCTGATTAGCTGCGACACGTGTTCGCCGCACGATTGTCTGTCAGTGTGATGTTAGCTTTAGGAGTGTCATAACCTGAAGCCGCTATTGAGCCTAAATTCTGACGTGAAGACATATTTATGCTTCCTGCTATCGGCGATACGTTACTCTCGGAAACGGATCGACACTGCACGGGCAATCGACGCTAACAAATACGTTACTGAATTATTGAAAAGTATCCGATGCATGATTTATAATACACAGAACGACGTACATCGATTAGAAAAGAAGCTGATCGTTACGGTACGTCGAAATATCGTACACCGACGATTGTTCAACAAGACAATAAATCTTTCTCGTTCAATGATCAATTGGTGGTAATTATTTATCAAACGTGTTGCAAGATAGAAATAGGTGTACCTTACACGTGCATTTACATATCAAAAGACACGTGCGATTTGCACAACTTCCAGCGCTCAGCCAAACCGTGAAATGGCTGGACGTGTGACCGACCGTGTTGTTGCTTATGGCACGCGCTATAGGAAGTTCAATCGTAAGGCAAGGGGTTAATTAACACTAAGCTTACCAGACCCGGTTTCCAAATTTAATTAAAATTCTACGTTCATGTAACTTTATGTAAATCCTTATATTATTTGATTAATTAATTTCTCAATTTTCGTTAATACATTGATACACCGAGAGTCAATGTTTGCCTCTACTTTATCTTTAATTCGCCGAAACCGTGAATCGTATCTACCCGCAGCGCATTTCTACTATAGAAACTAGCATTAACGCGGCTCTATCGTAAAAACGTTTTACGGACGAATCTTCGGTCGTTCGTTATCGTTCGTAAAATCGAATCGCGAGAATCCCACAGAAGTAGGCGCGAAAGTTTCGCGTACAGTTAAAGAAGAGTGCGAAGACAACGGGAAGAATGTTGCTCGTCCTCTTCGAAATATATTACGCAAACTGAAAGGTATATCATTCGCACGGTGCGAAGGACATTGGCAGACGAGTTTACCGTTTCCCCATAAAGAGACTCCACTCTGTCCGGACTATTCGAAGCCCGTAAAACGAGCCTGCGTTGCGGTCTGCACCGATGCATGCGGTCGTCCGCGCATCCGGGCAAAATTTCCGACGACGACCGCGAGCACAGGCGCTTAACGCTTTCACGTGCTTAACGCTAAACCTACCGACGCTTTTTCTATACTTATCGAGCTACTTGTACTCTACTATACTTACACTATACTTACAGGCAGCACAGACTAGAAATCTTTCTCAGAAAAAAAAAGCAAACTAGAAATAGATACCGAAGAATATATCGCGCGCATATTTCACGAAGAGTGATAGATTAGGATGCGACGCGACAACGTTGAAATATGGTCAAATTTGCGTAGAAATTTGCAAGCGGTCAATTTGACCGCTGTGGTAGGTTCGGCGTTAAGTGGCGTCGGTTGCGGCTGCGATGCAGCTAGGGGAAACTAGAAGAGGGAGAAACGGACGTGTAACGTGTAATCCATGCGACAGGTCTGACGAGGACGCGAACCGGAAGTAGGGTCGATAGGGAAAATAAACTACGCGGAGGAACTTTACATATGCCGAACGAATACCGCGGCGTGTTCGAAGGACGCGCGGAGAGGGGCGAAGCGCGCGATGATAGAACGCTGGATGGCGGAAAAAAGAAAGATCGAGTGGGGAAAATAGAAAATAGGAAGGAGAGAAGAGCGGAGGCACAGCGCGAAGAAGAAACAAGTAAGACAGATGGAAGAAAAAAAGAGAAAGAGCAAGCAGGATAAAGAGCGTGGAAAGGGGGCAGGGGGCAGGAAGGGAAGAAGAGCAGCAGGAAAAGGGCGAAAAAGAGAGAAAAATGAGGAACGATGGTGCTGCATCCGATACTATCCTGCAGGCTGCGGTCGACGTTTCCCTAAGCCGGATATTCGAAATGGGAACCGAATGCGAACACGGTGTTGGTGCGAGGCGCGTATTCTCCGCGTCTGCGGCCGGAATACGGCGCGTTTCATATCCGCGTTTTCGGCGACGCCGCATCGGGAATCGGCCGGCGCCGCCGATCGTCCAAGCGAATTTTATTTCGTGCCGCGATGCCCGGCGACAGGCCGCGCGAAACAGGTGATCGGAGAGCCGAGAGTTGTTTCACGCGGCCATTTAGTTCATCCTTCGTCGTCCGCTTTACGACGGAATTACGAACGTTTACGGCGGGTTTTATAGCGAGCGAAATGCGGCCGCGCGGTAAACGACTTTTTGTTGATAATAACGCATCGAAAATATCGACCATCGGCCTTTTGCTGGGGTGAGTATCTGCTTTGCTGTTTCGCGCGCTGCTATTTCATGGTAGCATCTAAGCGCGTAGTCGCGTTTTTCTCGCATTTCACCGTTTCTGTCCTAGTCGAAAAATCCCGAATGCGATGGCGCTGGTCTTAATCGATTGCGGAGAGAACCAAGCGGCGCAATTGCATATCATTGCGGCATATTTGTTACTTTACGAAGTACATCTATATTATTATACAGGGTGGTTGGTAACTGGTGGTGCGAGCGGAAAGGGGGCGATTCTACGCGAAAAAAGAAGTGGAAAATATAGAATAAATAAAATAAGAATAAAAAAAGTATAGAATAAAAAAGTCGGATAGTGAGTCAATAGGTAGGAAAACACTTCGGTCACATTCGAAGTGTTTATCAACATAACGTCGATCTAGACAATAATCTACAGCGAGATCCGTTATAACGAGACGCGATAAAGTGCACGCCCACCGAGCGAAAATTCAAAGTGGATTTTCTCGAAAACAAAGCCTCGAACGACAAATTTTTATTCTATATTTTCCACTTCTTTTTTCGCGTACAATCACCCCCTTTCCGATTGTACCACCAGTTACCAACCACCCTGTATATGCGTACTGTTAGTTCATAAATATTTCAAGTTCTGTTCAATGAAAATTACTGAGAAGATAACAGCGAAGTGCAGAATACGTCAGTCGTCCGATCTAAACAGCGTGATCTTGGGACTCAAACGGTTAAGATCGGGTTGAAAGGGTTCGAGCATGATGTCAGACGTACGCGATGCTTGTTTTAATTTTCTCTTTTACATTTATAACCAGCTGTTTCGCGACTTGATGTAGGAATCAAGGTTTTTAGTAGCGTGTAGAAACAAATAGTTCATTCAAACGAATACATACACTACCGGCCAAACGTTTGGGTACACCTACTATATTTGTATTCTACGCGCAAATATAATAAATATAATCAAATATAATCAAATATAACCAAATATAATCTGTGCGGCTTAATATTTCATCATCTTTTAATACTTGTGCATCCTTTGTATAATTTTACTGTTATAAAAATACACAGCTTTTTTAAAACTGCAAATTATAAGCTCCTATAACACCTAATACTGTTTACGATATCATTGTCCAAGGTGGAAACAACATTCATGGGAGCTTCTACGAAACAGTTGGAAGAACATACCGATAGAAAAATTAGAACAGTTAGTTTGAAGAATGCCAAAACCGTGTAAAATATTAATAAAGAAAAGAGGTGGTTACTTCGATGAACGGGACGTGTAGCAATATGTAACATCTCTTTATTAATATTTTAAAAAGATATTTCCACTATTGTAACATATGTTGGTCATTTTTACATCTATGTATGTAAACAGAGAGAAACAAAGCATTCATGTCGTACTAGTACAAACAAAATTAAGAACATTTCGCAAATTAGTGTGCGTACCCAAAAATTTGGTCGGTAGTGTGTACATACCGATGTAAAGTTCTTTCTTTTTCCTTTTTTCGAAGATTGTCTACCATCGCGTACGATCGAGGATTAACTCGCTGAAAATCATGGGCGTTTCACTCACGGCAATTACCGTAGTCGCGTCGACCTGTCGTTATCAACGTAGGAAATCATTCAGAAGAATCGGATCAGCGTGATCGCGCAGGATTTCTTTACCGTCACTCTGTCCTACGTTTTACATTTGATTTGGCAAACGCTTTAAATGCAGTGCCAAGCCACTCGCTCAGTCCTATAAGTGCAAATCATCAGTTAGTTACATACATATATTTATGGGGTACATTTATCACCTGATCCTTTTAGGACTACTCTGAAAGGATGAGAAATGGTGCTCTCCGAATGATTGAAATCCTCGCGTAATGCTCAAACTGAAACTCTCGAAAATAATTGCGAATTCCGCCTGAGAATCTAATATTAATAACAATTATACGATATACGTGCAACGATTACAAATAGTTTACGCGTAATATACATTTATTGCTATGCGAAAGGGTAGCAACAGAGTATACGTCTACGAGTTTTAAACGAAACATATCTTCCAATTTTGTATTTTTATTCTACGTTTGTAATATTTTCCAAACCACGTAATATAACGCGACATCCTATGTGTTTCCATAATTCATCTCCGCATGTACGTTATGTATCAATTTTTTTCGTTTCAGAAAGATCAAGTATCTTTACTCGTTGCAAACATCCGCTGTAGTTTACCATTTTCAACTTAATATTTTCGAATGGTAATCGTTTTAAATCGAGCCTCAAAAAAAAAAAAAAGAAAAGGAAAAAAAAGAGAAGAAGTGCTCGTAATAAATAAAACGATTCGCTGAACTCGTTTCATTTTTGTTTTATTTTTCAACCCTTCCGTTAGCATAGGTCAACCAGAATTTTAACGAAGATCACGTAGATCAATCATGCGTGCATGCGGGGTTTGATAACTGCGTCCGTGGTCCGTAGCGGCAGCGATCGGTTGTCAGTGGCCAGTGACTGCGAATTTGATCCCGTCTCTCGATGCACGTTATCCGACGCTTGGTACGCTTGGAATTCGCAAGAGAAATCAGTTTCAATCGGTACTGCTTCCGAGAGGTGAGAGGAGTTAGCTGTACATTTTGAGAAACGCGATTTGTCAGAAGGAAATAATCGAGTATGGTTCGAGCTATCGCGTCGCAGGAAATATCAGATCGGTTTACGAATAATTTATCGAAGCGCGTCAGGCCGATTTACGAGTAATATAATGTTTTAATGATTTAACGTAATTTCAATCGAAAATAGGAGCAAGAGTCTTTGGAGAAAAGGGATTGAATCGAGACTGAAATTAAGATATTTCGAATTTGTCCTCGAAATTGAACTATTAAGTGTGCGAATGCGCTATGGTACTATATCGAAGTAGAAATGAATAAACGTACGCGGTAAAAAAGTTTTCTACCGTAGCGTTATCTATCACATTTTGCAATCGACTGTAAAGTTTTCAGGGATAAAAGTGAAATTGTTGCATCATGGTTGCTTAAATTCCACTTACTTAGTAGCTTTTACTGAAATATTTCCCTCGCTTCTCTCTTGATGAATTCACCGTTTAATCTCAGTTATTTAATATTGCTGTACTAAATGCATCAAATGCTTTTGCATGATATAGCGCATCGAATGATATTAGATGCAAATTAAAACATTCAACTGCGTCGGAAGAATGTGGCCACACTTGTAACTCGTAAAAATATTTGTCACTGAGTTGCATAATTTTACGAGAGCCGGTACTGCATAGTAATTGCTATTTTCCGAAAACAGTTAAGCGAGTTTTAACGTTACAGCTGAACGAATCGGAGCAGTAGCAGGGGTTGCAGCAACTAAAAGCAGAAAGATCCTCGCCGACTCTGAACTTGATAAAGTCATAGCGAATAAATTCGTTAACGAGATTTCTTACCAACTAGTTGGAAATTGCTGGCGAGTTTCGGTGGCGAAGTGTTGTTCTTCTCTATCGCTTCGATAGAGCCAGCGTATAGACGTCTTGTTTAACGATATCTTATTAGCAGTGTCGAATAATCGAGTTTTATTTTCCAAGAACTTGCGCATTTGTTCCTTCTTTTTGTTTTTCTCGACGATTTGAACTACAGCTGCGTTCAATTACAAGAGCAAGCGATTCCGTGGCTACGTCCCAACTTTAGTAACGAGTTTTAGAAAAATGTGTAATAATAAGCACGTTTGAAAAATTATTAAATCATAATTATTAAATTATGTTTCAAATGGCGATGGATTTTATTATCGTCGAAAGTTACTGTTATTGTTAGTTACTTTTATTGCGTAGCCTGTATTACCTTGTAAAATCGTTCTTTTTAATTAAGATAACGAATGTTTCTATCATACGCATACGTGTAACTTTAAATTAATTATTAAATTACGCAGAAGTATTTTAAACTTTTCACGCGAGAAAACATTTCCCAATAGCTATAATAACTTTATCATCGAAAATGGATTTAGTTTAATATTTACTTAATACTTGAGCGCTACTCTGTTATTTCCCGATGGTAGAACATCTGTTTCCTCTATATCATGGGATCACGCGAAAAAGAAAACGTTATATCGTACGTACATTGGAACAATATTATTCCTTGCGCGTTTCTATCGTTTATTTTTCTCGTCGCATGATCCGTACACCTACGTGTCAAACGATTCGCCTGGCTTCGCATTGACATATCCTAGATACCTATACGTCCAACGAGATGAAAACCATCGTGGTTTCGTGCAATTCGCCTGCCATCGAGTGAACTTCCTATTAAGAATAACGCGGCGCTTGCTTCGCACTTCTAGCTAATTTCCCTGTATCGAAAAAAACAACGAAAGCTGTGGACGAAAGACTTTCCGCGAACACAAAGGCGTCGTCTGGTGGCAACTTCCTCAAAGCAGCGTCGTTCCTCTCTGTTCGAGATCAAAAGAGTCACGAACGCGTCGGCTACGAACGCCAGAAGACTGTACTCTGCCTCGAGACCTCTGATCCTCGTTCAACAAATAGACGATAAATCTGACAAAAGGTTTATCCAAAATCGTAGGGCGGACGAGAGGAGAGAAGAAAAGGGATTGGCAAAACTGCGGCCGAGGGTGGATCGCGCACAATATATCCGGCGTGGAGTCGGCCGCGTGACGGTTAAGACGAATGTAAAAAGTAAGTAGAAGGGTGGTTGGTATATTCTCATTCCTGTTCGCACAATGCGTCGTCTTTTAGGTGGCTCTCTCGTTGGCGCGCACCGTCGACGTGGCGCATTAATACGCACCACCGTGGCTTTTATGAGCTTTGGAAAAGAGAGCGATAGCCTCTCTGCCTCTCTATCTGCCGTTTCAGCCTGTTTTCACCGCCGGGTACACCGGGTATCTCGGCGGTGCCTGGGCGATGCGTGTTTGCCTCGATGCCTGGCAGCGAGCCGTGACGTCGTCGTCGTCATCCATTCGCAATCAAAGTTGCGTCGACCGCGGTGCCGTATCATTCTGAACGACGACGTACACCACACAGGCCGAGCGAGCATTCACGTGCGGACTGTACGACGATCCCACACGATGTTGGCGGCACGCGTAGCGACGCGCTAGCTGCCAGCGTATGCGTGGCCAGGACCTTTCTAAACGCGGATACGAGCCGCTGGTCTAGCAGCCAAGGGTTGCGACGTGAGTGCTTATTACACATTCAAGGCTTGCATTTGCACTGTGGCCTGCTGGAAAGCTGCACGCCATTTCCCTTCCCTTCTCACCCCTTCTCATTCCTAGCCCTCCACCGTTGCCTTCCACCCCCTCTGTCGCTCCGCCTGGTCACTCTTCTTCCTTCTATCTCTCCTCGTTCGTGTAAGGGCGTTTCGTTATATACGACATACCACGGCCATTGCCGAGGATCCGACAAAAAGATGTACCGCCGCGCCGCGCTCACCGAGATTCCTCTTTTCCTCGACATTTTCATTTCGTTTTGTTGCTTCCAGCCAGCCATCCTTTTTTCCGTCTCTTTGGCCACCGTTTCTGACGCTGCGCGAGTTAAAGTTAACGTTACCGAAAATCTTTAACTCCACGCCATTCGAACAAATTGCCCGGCATCCGATCGCGGCTGGCTATTCGGATATCGGAGCACGACGCGAGTAGTCACGTGTATGCGTGTTTCTGTGGAAACGTGGCCACTTATAAACTTTTGGTAACTTTTTGGTAAATTTACGTAGAGCTTAGCGATACTGGTATGTAGAGCGACGAAAATAACGTTATTAAATTGTTAAATAGATACTCATCGTTTCGTGGAATCAATGGGGATTGTAAATTTAAATTATTTCCGTGTTTAAAGATCTGCTAATATTAGTGATAAATTCACGATTAGTTGATACGCCTACCAGTCCGAAATACTCTTATTTAATTGCAAATAATAAATTGTTACTTAATTAAAGAGAAAAAAAGAAAATTCGGCATCTACAATTCTTTATCCCGTATAAACTTCGTACATGGAATCGATCATTTCGCGCGTGAAATTGGGAAAGCGGAGCCGATAAAAATTAAACAACGATATTCTCGATAATTGAAATATAATCGCGCAAAGGCAATTCTCGTTAAGGAAGATCGCAATTTCGCTTCCGCGCGGAAAATTACACCGCAGTAATGCGCGCTGATAGATATAATTTTCGTTTCATTTAAATCCAAAAAAACAGCAGAAAAATGTACGTAGAAAAATTGGCACGGGCAGAGGTGGCGATTCGATTGGCGATCGGAAAACAATAAAAAAAAGAGAGACAGGAATCGGACGCGCTATAGTTCCCGCGAATTGGTTTCTACCCTGCGACCCAATTGCGAATCATCCGTGCGAATAATTTTATGATTTTCAGGCTTATGGTCGAGGTGGATGCTCGCGCCAGCTTCGAAATATTTCAATTACGAGGCGAGCAGCGCTATAATTGCTGGCGGGCTACGCCATCTCGTAAGTTGTTTGCGCTCACAACCCGCACGGCTCGCAATGTGCATCTGGAAATAGCAAAGAACGTGTTGTACATTGTTGACCGCACGCATTCACCGCGTAGGCAGACGCGAAAGAAAACGCGATAAACCTGCGAGATACCGTGGAACGGACGAATCCTTTCCAATTTGAATATCTCGCGTGTACACATCAATGTTTGCTTTCGATGTGGATGATTTCGTAATGACGCGACGCTTCTCGAGATTACGTAAAGGCAAGATACGGTTCTTCTCCTCTTAGCTACTCTTCTTTCGCTCCAGTGGAAGCTTATTAGCATACTGGGAAGATTAATTTGTTGGTGATAACGAGCCGAATCTTTTCTACTGGTATTACCGTGACCAGGAGCTGATAGAAGCTATTGAACGTACGCTACTGGTTAAAACACGCGAGTACTTTGTTTCTGATACGTAGTAACTCGATGTGCGATTGTTCGATACGTTATTTTTAATATGCGAGGACATTAAGTTAAAAGACTTTGTTATTGTTACTAACAGAAGGCAAACAGACCAGACTGGGTGTGTTTATAAAAAAATTTCGTTCAATATGTAATGTAATTTAGTTACGAAATTACAAACATAGGAAGATTCGGAATGATTGTACACTTTATTCGAGCTATCGCAAAGCGTTCTGATACGATAAAATTGAAGGACTCGTAATAAAAACAAGCCTCGTATTTTATGTCCGTCTTCTTCGATATCTTTAATTCCTTGCAATGTTGCTGGCGCTATCGCTATCGTGTTTTGTGCATTTTGACGAAATGACAGACAGTAGGAGGACAAAAAGAAACAACGGACAGTATGGCGAAGCGTTGCTTAAAACGGGGATTATTCTCAACGAGAAAGTGTTAGGTTCCCCCAAAAGTTTCTTTCAGATGCACAACATTTTTTGTTTTATATTATTTTATACATAATTCTACTGGAATTATACATAGTTCAATGAAATAATATAAAACAAAAAATGTTGTGCATCTATCGTTTCCTCATAAAACGAAAGAAACTTTTGGGACAACCTGATATACAGTAATATTAGGTGTAGGTACCTTCCAGGCAGCGAATCTGTTAATCCAGAAAAATTGTCGAATGTGATTTGCTTTTAACAACTTCATTCCCCTATAAATCAATTGAATATTTAGTCTGCAATAATTATTCAAACCCTTTTTATTTATCGTCGTCGTGTCAAACGCAAACTGTCCAACTTCGTAGTCGCGATACTTACGTCTCATCGAGTTCCGGTAAACGTTTAAATTTGTAATAGCTCCGTGGACCATTATACGTGCGTCCATACGTAGGAAAGTTACATCTCGATAATATAACGACCGTATATGACGCGAAAGAGCAAAACAGGGAGAAGAATTTCGCGCATCCATCTCGGTCGTTCTTCTTTCCAGCGTATCCACGTGTAGAGCAAACACAATGGGCTCGTCACGCGTCTAGTCAGCGCGGCAGCGGTAGCAGCGGCGCAAGCTTCGTCACAGTGAAAGTTTAATCGTGGTTGCGCGTTCTACGGGCAAAAATAAATATTGCCATACGGGAGAGCTAGTGGCTCGTAAAGAACGTCCCCTGTATTTTGTATTCACCCAGGAGATGCTTCTCCGGTACCGGTCGTGATTCTCATCACGAGTGGTTAACTACATTGTCACCGTGTAGATACAGACGCTTTAGCTTTTTTGCGATAATGCCGGCAGCTTGTTCTCCCATGGGGACAAACTCGTGGTAAGACATTACGCTACGCTCCAACAGTCCCTTTCCTTCCTCTTATATCTGTATACATATATATCTACATACTTTGCTTTTCCATGTGCCAGTACGTCCTACGCGATTTTGTGACTCTCTCTGCGTCCTCGAAACACGTCGTGTCAGCCTACTCTTCGCGCATCTATCCCTGCGCGAAGAATCCGGATATTCCGTGTGATAAATTGAAGCATCAAACGACCGACCATTCGCACGGCTCTTATCCGCGGCTTAAAATTCTTTTGCAACGTTTAGGCGTACGCCTTGCGGTTATTAGGCGGTTACGCGAGTTCTGCGTAACTTTAGCGCAGTTTTCCTATCGACACTTCAATTTCTGTCGGCTCGCGCAGTGAGTTCGTTCGCGCTTCCTTAATCGTCGCAAGTGCGACGCGTCCAAGGCAAACGTCTTTTAGACACGCGACTGGATTTTTTTTTGGTTTTTCGGATATCATCGAAGCTTATGGTAACGCAGGTTGCTATAGTATACAGTAGGATCCTGTTATATATGAAACCGTATATCGTGATTGACGTATAATTTCGCCAAACTTGAGCGCACCGTAGCCTGTATTGTTATATTCGTTCTTTAACAAAAAAGTCCGCCTCAAATGGGTTAAACATTTGACACTACAATGTGAAATTCAATTTTCTAAATTTTTGTCCTTTCACGCAGATATTCTGCCGACGTTTGACTATGATAACACGCACGTAACAACGTCTCAGAAAATATTCCTTCCACTCTTTCTGCTTTCTCTTAATCTTATATATAATTTCGCTGCGCCAGAGCGACTACGATAATCTTGATTTATTCGACTAAGAAAAATCGGATCGATGCATCCTGCACGCGCCGTGTGTACGTTCGCTAAGCTTCTAAATCTAACTAAGAACACGCATGTAATAAGAAGAAGGATAAATAAAAGGAAATAGAACGAAGAGAAAAAGTGAAAAGTGTATAAAATTAAGTCATCGTTGGTTCTCGTTCATTGCGATCGGAATGCAGGTGGCAGCGACGTATTATCGAGAATTCCTTGAGCGAAGCATTAATCGGTAAGTGCATGGTGCAATTAGCGAGCTGGTACGTAACCATCGGGGAGAGAGTATCGCCATGGGAAAGCTATATATCGCCAACTACCAGCGTGGGAATAAATCCAGGTCAATTTATCCTGTTGAATCTCCTTCGATTAGCCCAGATCGTGATAGTTAGCTGGCTGCGAGTAAACGGTTTTGAAAGGTCAGCTATCCAAGCTCGAATTATTCCGGGAATAATGGAGGAGGAAAAGAAGGAGCTTTCGGTATCGAAGATGGATGCTCCGCGGCGGGGCGTAAGGTCGTGTCATCGAGAAAAATTTATCCTCGTTGTAGGCGGTGCAAGACCGGCTATCCCGACCGACAAACGAAAATACGGTCCTGAGATTCCCGCCCCGTGGAAGGACAGACTCTGCTCCGAATTTAAGCGCGATGAAATCATCCTTCTCTTTATTTTGCTGCTCCTTCCTCTGCACGGTGACTACGATCAGCCATTGGCTCTCTAACTAAACGTTCGTACAATTAGATCCGGGTTTCTTTCACTAATCGTTCGCTCGACGACAACCGTGCCATTGTCGGACTCTTTTTCTACCGGCAGCGACCGTGTGAATCTCTACGATCGTCACGACGGTATTTCTTTTCTTCGGTGAAATTTAGTCTCGATATAACGGAGATAATGCGGGCTTTTAGAATCCAATGATGAATTTAACGAGGTTAAGTCGTCTCGACACCGGCTATCGCGATAAAAAGCTCAGCGTTCTTTGTTAGAAAATAGAGATGACCTTGAAGTCTTCTCTATGCCTTCACCCACGCAAGAAACGTTCGCATCGTACTATGTTTTCCTTTGTAGCGTGCGAGTATGGTATGTGACATTTTTTCATATCATTACGAGTAAAGGAAATATTCAAGATGAATACAATTATTTCCCCATTTTGTATGTAAATGCGACGGAAAGGTTTTATTATTTTATTATTTTATTCATAGGCGGGACTGTTATTATTCTATTATTGATTCTTATAATCTCCGATTTCAAATGTAAGAATCTTTAAAGGTTTCGATACTACTGTGATAATTTTTCAGGTTTATCTGATCTTTCTATAAATGAGAGTTTCGATAATTATGAAGGCGGGCGAGGTGGGAGTGCATATTTGAAACAACAATGCGAACATTTAAATCGGAAGAAACACGTACTTGGCGTGTTGTACCAATGGCTCGTTTTATATCCCCTTCGTTTATCGAAGTTCCTAAGTTAAACTAGAGAGGTTTGCCGTAGACATGATAAACAGAAGTTTCCAAATTACGTAGAAAGTACATATATTTACATGATGCAAACTTTGAAGAAACTTGAACGTACTTCATAAATAAACTTAAACATCTTATAATCTTTCTAAATTGGATATTCCTCAAATTTATTTGATATGTTATTTTAAAGCGGAGCTAAGACAGTTACGAGGAACTGTCGTTCTCGCCTATAAGTAATAATGTAACGAAGTATGCAAGAATTTACTTTTCTCGCTAGGAAAAACAGTAACAAAACGAATCTTACGAGTGAATTAAATACTACAAAAAAAAAAACTGAATATCAAGCTCGTACTGCAAGTATTTTCACGAATATTAATCTATGCAGCACTCCAGCTTGATTTTGTTAAATCATGTGGAACTTTTGAAGTTTTATAAAGTGTATAGTTTAATTTGTACAACTTCCTTTTAGCAGTAACAAACAACGTTACTTATTCTAAAGCCTTATGGGAAGCATAAATTTTGCATAGAAACATTTTGAAACGCGCCTAAAAGATATTTAAGTTGTTCCTGTCTTAAAATTTTACTATATTTTAATACAGTAGTAGTGTTTGAGTTACGTATATCGAAGATGAATTCCTTTTTCTATACGAAGTAGCTGCTCCTTTCCCAAGTCTGTCTGAAAACCTTGAACGTACAATTTACCACAAAGTATCTAGTAACGAAGAAGATTCTTTGGTGCCCTGAAGCCTTTTTTAACTGGTAATCCACGGAGGCAGGTGCGGGATACCTTGATTGATTTTCCTGCCAACCAAAGAGCTTTGCAATTTAGTCAATTCTCCAAAGATGATTCGTGAGATGATAGATGTTGTTATCGTAGAAAGTACACCTGCCTAATCACGGTTTACATTTCATCCGAACGTCATTATGGACCAGCTGACTTTTGAGTAATGAAATTGTAGAATCAAAAAATTGAGATTACACAGGTATTGTTTCGCATCAGCAAAAATTCCTCTCATACGCGTATGAAGTTTCGTTTTAAATTAATTACACGTGTTAGGCTTGATGCGCAAGTTAAGAGGAATATTTCTACCAAAAACGCTACATAGAACAATAAAAAGAAAAAAGAAGTAGCATTTTATATGTTGTCGATTACTCCTAATCCTTAAAGTACAAATTTACAGAATTGGCTAATACCATGCTACTAAACTAAAAATATCGCATTTCATCTAAAAACTTGAAGCAAAAGATAGAACAATGTAAATAATAAATAATAAAGTAACTCTAATAGAGTTTTTTTTAAAGAACTGAGACAATTGCATCTCTCTGCAACATAATAAAATAAAAAAATAATAAAAAAAAAAACAATACAATTAAAGTAAGTAACAAGGTAACTCTAATAGAATTTTTAAGCAACTGAGAAAATCGCATTACCTCTGCAATATAATCACGAACGTGAAAAATAAAAAGCTTCTCCCCGCTATCCTCGTTACGTATTTCGAACAACACATATTTACAGACATTCCATTTTATGTACGTACTTGTTTACGCACGCAACACCTGCACGATGCATATGTATATACGTACTTATATAAGCGAAAGAAATTTCACGTTCGAGATCGAAGGATAACCGGAAAAGAATGTGCAGGAAAATTCAATTGAAGATGCATGTATAATCGAGGAACTGCGGCAAATTGATACGCAATTTTAGGTGCACGTCTTGGGTGTAAAGAGGAAGAAGAAACGAGGATCGAAGTGGACCGAAAGGACGGTAGGTTGCCGTGGCTTTGCCCTGGCCCCGGCGCGCGTGACGGGCCACATTCCACACATTCCACGCGGTCACGGCCATATCTCCCATTCCTCTAGATTTCCCGTCCTGCCTGCAGCCCTACCATCGGTACCATCGCCACCACCGACACCATTCTCTTCGACCAGCACCACCATTATATTTCCTTTTATATTCTTCCATTTTTCTAATCTATTCTTTTCCCCTGTGTCTATCGGATTGTACAGAAAGTTTGTAGCGTAATTTAAGAAAAATTTGAAGACTGTGTGTTTAAAGAATTAACAGATTACTGTAAAACTTTTGTAAATTACATAAGCACTAAAACGAGCCACGATTGCTGCGATTATAGCAGTCAAATTTTGAGATCAATCTTGAGATGTACGTAACAGTTATCAGCTTAATAGAAAATTAGTATAGTAATGAACAGTGCGTCTTGGACGCGTGTAATTGCTAGAGGTACTAAATAGAATTCAATATCGAGGCTCATTAGTGTAATAGATAATTGGGCGTTCAAATAATTCTGCGATCTTTGTGAAATTTACGAAAAGTGTTTTGCAATTATATACCGTGTACATTTATCGGATTTATTTCAAACTTCACCGATACGTCCGTGATAGTTGTCGCATGGCGTTTGTCGTATAAAATTCTTTACGTGACATACATAATACATTCAGGAAAGGTTTCTATAAGTGTTCAAATATTTTCACGAGTCGACGTATAGGCATCATACACGGTTTCATGAGTTGTCGAAGTTTCTGGCTCAAAATTATCGTAACACACCGTAAGAATTATAATATCTTGTCTTATTAAATAATTGACTTTCCGCAGTATGTTCTTGAATATCACAAAGTTACTCAATTTTTTGTCTATGTAAAATCAAAAATGAAGAAGGGTAATTAACGGTACCATGATAAGAATCAAATTGTCAAAACATTCAAAACAAATGTAACCTAACGATCGAAATCTGATCTTCTCCCTGTATGGTTGAACGTGCCAATTTAAAATATGTGTATTAAGAATCTCCAATATTCGTTCATTCGTTTCCCATTAAAAGATCCAAGTTCTTTTCTCGTGAAATGAGGGTTCACAAACTTTCAAGCAGTAGCCATACAAATTTGTGTGTTCTAAGTTTTGTTGTGATTTCTAGTTATAGTTGATTAACGTAGAATGTGTGTATATGAATATGCATGTACCTATACGTGCTAATAAAGGAATTCGACATTTCCAGGAATATAAAGAATTTAAATTGCGTTTTTTTGTACGACGATTATTCACACGAAGATCGATTTTGCAACTAAATTGCTTTTATCAGAGAATGTCCTAATATGAGAAATAGAATGATGATATATGGCCTCGATACGAGTCTTCCCGTAGTCAAACTGATCAACTCCACTTTTTGTACCTGTGCTTCTCGGCTTCATTAATCAGTTTCATATGGAGAACTATTATTACCTGTATGATTAGTGTTCGACTGCTTAAAAAAACAAATGACTTCTACAAATTTATTTATCGCAAGGAGATGGCATAATCGAAGGTACGCCTTCAAAAATAATGTTCAAGAAGTGAAATAAATTTAAAAGGATGACGTAACATGGCTACTTTTTTTCTACTTTCAAATTTTTTCAGCCGATGAGCGTTTATTAATCTGAAACGTAGGCACCAGCGTGGTTTAAACAAAAGCAAATGATATTTTGATATAGAGATAAACGAAGTTGTACATGATGTAACACGATACAAAAATTGGAGAACAAGAGTTTCAATTGCAACGTATTGAAAATTGAATTATAAAACTGTGAATAATATTTGCAATTATTTATTTTGTCACTTTTATTTTATTTCATAATTAATAGAATTTCTGTTTGCTTAGATTTTTTTTAATATTCAATGCTCTGGTATTGCCGCAATTTAATTCTTAAACGCGTTCAAATAATGGAATAGAATTCCGATTATTCAAACTAATTCAGGTATACCTCACGAGATAATTTAGATAATCAAATTTCGCGGTTGATCGAGCAACCGCTTTCATTCCGCAGAATAGTGGTTATTGATCGCTGCGCTAGATATTTATTAACACTATGAAATTTGATTCGGTAGAATCATGCGTGGAAGCTCAAACTGTACCGTATGTTTCTCGGAGAATTTTTAATCGTAAGACAGATGAAACGATAGAATTTTGCGTCGTTTTGAAGACAGAATTAGTAAATAAATAAACATTTGACGATAAAAAAATTATAATAAGAAATTACAGTAAGAATGCACGAATCATTGATCATTAGAGAGAAACATTGATAACATAATATTGGCAGTGAATTTGATAAAAATGTCAAGTTTCAGTTTGAAAAATATCAGATCAAAGAGATGTACTTTTTATATTTAATTGCACAAGCTATACTATTTTATTCATTCAATATTTGTTATGTTGTTTGTGGATTCAATATTTATATAATACGAATATATGAAATTCTCCAAAATAACGGAACAAATTTTTCCGAACTGTTTTTTAAATAACTATTCGTTACAGCGACTTCACCAATAGCGTCTCATTTTCGTTTGACATGCTGAAATTAAACCGAAAACGTACACGCCTGACCATACACACACGTACGTGTGCTACTGTTTTCTGCCTCTGACACACATAGCGACTCGGTTCATCGAACGTTTGTTTATTCAATTTTATAGCAATCTCGCTCGCATATTACGCTGTTCTCGTTATTCTATTTTAACTGCATGTCAAAATAACTTTGGTGAAAGTTGATTGACGAAAACAAAGCAGGTTTTACATTTTTTATAACGTTCCGAAAATTTTTTGAGATACGTTCCATTTTAACGGAAACGTCGATCAATTACGATTTAATATTTGATTATTTTAATTGTTATTTGAAAATGTAGATTTAATAACTTCGTATCTATTGGCGGGCATATCCGTAGCCCGAAGATGTTTCTCATTGGAAAAATATCTAATTGCTTTTGAAATGTAAAATTCTCGAAATTTTTAATACAGAGAAATAATAAATAAATATAAAATGTAGAAAATATAAAAATAAAAAGATTCACATTTTTCGAATATGAACAAAATGTGTTTCTTCTACTGTTTTATACAAATGCAAGTCCATTAAGAATGTAAGCGTACATCGATTTTCTAATTCGATGAATAGTTTCAGCTTTATCTGCATGATACCAAATATGCATATAGTTATCGATTGTAATCGAAATATTCGTAAATGTTCGTGATTATGATTTATCCAGGCAGGATTTGTGCCTGCGTGTACTGGGACATTGTTTGACTACCTGTCGATTACTTTATTTGATTTGACATGAAACTGATGGAGATTTCGGAGAGATGTCGATAGAGACATAAACTATGCAGCGAGGTACATGCGCCAGCATAACGGAGATTACCCTGCCACGTTAAACGTTTACAAATAGTTAATTAATAGACAAGATCAATGCCTATACGTTGTAAATTTTACATCACGTTAGTCGAATAATTCATATTCCAAAATAGTACGCACTTACATAATATTATATCACAGTATATTTTCCCAAAAATAGATGCCGATTGTAACACAAATTTCTGTCTTGAATTACGAACTTCATTCAATTTTTATCACGTTATAATAACTTAACATAAGTTTCAAATTATATTGGAAAAATATTAATTTCCCTGTACTATACATACCTATACACATTACTTATTACGTACCGTAGAACAACGAATTCGATCGATAACGAGGTGTTCGTAATTAAGGATACTTTTATAAAGCATATCGATAATTGGAGGAAACGAATGCAAATTACAAACAATGGCGGCCTCGATTTCAGCGTTGATTAATTATTAACGAGAGCCAAAGTTCTTCGTTCTCATTCACAAGTGTTCATCTTAGCTGAATAATTTCTACCATATACGGAAAATAGTCCGCATCTATGTACATCGGTAAAAGAGGTTTGCACGCTCAGAAGAAGTTCACATTAAACGACGTGTCTCTCGTCAAACCATCCGATTTCTGCTTCAAACGTTTTTAGGCATCTACCACTAACAATTTCCCTAGCCCAAATTCCGAACGATTTATTTACGATACCTTGTACATACGTACACAGTACGTCGACGAGTTAACGCAAAAGAATACGGTGACAGGAGAAGTAAAAAAAAAGCAAAAAAAAAAAAAAAAGGAAGAAATCCACAGTTTCAGTCAAGGCTCAAGGTAGGTGCAAAATACCGCAAAATTGTTTGATCGTCTTTGCAACGCTTTGCTCGTTGTGATGTAAAACCTCAGGAATATTAGGCGAAGTATCGGACGAGAGACACAGGCGAGAGAGGAATACAGAAGATAGAGCGTAGTTTTAGCAGAAGCTGGCTCTTTGATCAGCAATTAACATCACGAACGGCTCTAAGCTCGATCTTCCGTATGATCATTGGATGAGCCCTCGAGACAGCAGGCCGATTTTCCCTTGGCTTGGTCTCTTCGCAAACCGAACGGTTCACCTGTTTCATCATCCTTCAATGTAGTAGACGGCTTTGCGCGATATTACTGCATAGTTGCTCGCACACGGCAACACGGTCCAGTCGTGCTTCTGATTGATCAACTTTGCGAATGCATTGGCCAAACTCCCCTACACTTGGAAAGCAAGCTTTTTGGAAAATTGCTTGCCCGAGGTTCGGTTTGCGACAGAATCGGGCTTATTTCTCTAATCTTGCTTATCGAGTCCGCCACGTGGAAGCTCGTATCGTGATTCTGCTTTATTTTTAAATTCATTGAAATAATAATAGGTACAATCGAACAAAATTCAATCTTTTCGCAATTTTAGGGCGAGATATGATAATTTGCAAATTTTTTATCGTCTTTGAGTATTAACGTAGATAAAATTTATATACCAGATGATTACGTCTACGTATTTTAAACTCGTGGAAAGATTTGTCGAACTTGTGTCTAAGGAAACCTCCGTTTATAAATCGTTAGTTGTGGTATAGTTGTAAAATATAGAAATATACGTATAATTACTACGTTATAATTAAATGCTGTGTAAGTACATCAAGCCTAAACGTTTTCCGTAATTCTTATATAAAATAAAGTAATTTACGAACAAGTTTCGCGTATGTAAATAACGTTATTAAACTCTAAGGTTTCATTACGTATTAAGACGAATCGGACAATTTGTTAATCAGATCTAACACGTAAAAAGATCTCAACAATCCTGAAATACCTCTCCTTAAATGATTTCTTATCATTTCGGTGTATCACACGTTTGTAATAACAATCTATTATAATCAAGTACCTGAATGAATTCATAGAAAATGATATGTATAATGTCTATGTTTAATCAATCTAATCAATGTTCCATTTAGTTGTGCAATGGCTGTATCATAAAATTACACCTTCGTTTTTACCCAAATTAGGAATCAACGTAATTTCGTTCTTTCGAATAAGTGGAAATAAAATACGTAAAATGACGCCTACGTTTCAACACAAATTAGAGATCGACGTAATATCGTTCTTTCGAACAAGTGGAAATGTCACTGCAATTGATCTTACTATTTCGTTCGCAACGCGGGGCAGCGCGATCGTTCGCAAGAATTCAATATATAGACTGGTTAGCATGTATTGTTGAAAGGTTAGAGCTATCGTGATAGATTATTTTAGCTGCAATCCTCTTGTAAAGCCAACGTTCAATGTGGTCGGTATACGATACACGATATCGTCCCTCCGATTGCAGATTCTTTTCAGAAAATCCCGTCTGGACCGAACTGCTGGCGCATCCAATCGAGATCCAATGTGCAAGATGGCGTTTCCTTATGTAACATACGGTCAAATATATAGTAACTCACGGAACGTGCTTTTTTCAATTTCTTTTCCCTTGCGTTCGTTTTGCTGCGAGACCGCCAAAGGGATAATACGGGCATTAGAGACGGCAGGAAGATTAGATCAGAGGACACATTTAAATCACGAACAACGTGTTCCAGCAACCTGTCAATCTATGTTTCTGCCTCCATGAAATTCCAACTTACGTACGTATAGGATGTTCCGTAATTGATGCAACACTATTGGCAAGGGACTACGCGGAAAGTAAGTCAAACATATGGCATGATTCTTTTTGATAAGACTTTTTGTTGTTGGAATAATGGATGCTTCAAGTACGTATATATTTGCCTGACCGGATTCTCTGTTACTTTCGTTTACAGGATCATATAAGAAGCAATTGGGCGTTCAGAAATTAAAGATATCTCGTAATCTCTTAAACGCATAATTGATTCTATGTAGTAAAGATCGCGGGAAGCTGGATCAGTCAAATACATGTAAATAATGAAAATTAATTTTCTCCGAAACGAAGCCTTCTATCAAAATGTGTCTGTCGTGCTATACGTTTCTCGCTCACCTTCTTATGGGACCATCTCCTTTGCGGCTCTCGGAACACGCTAAGGAGTGTTCTGAGAAATTTTCATCGATACGAAGAGCACAACTGTGTATTCAAGAGGATAGACAGTTTCAACAGTTTCTAAAGTATTCGAGTATCTGAAGTAATTTCTTTGATGTGCATGAATATCGAATATTCTATTTTATTCTGTATTCCACGATAGTCGGTGCAACAAGCTCAGACGTACGTAAAGGTATTTATATGCACGGCAAGATTTTATAAGTCGGGACACGGTTAAGTGCACGCGTGCCTGCTAAACGAATACTTTCGAAAATAAGAAAGGCTATTATTTCACTGTTTCTGACTCGATTTTCTCAGTCACAGTATTCGCAAGTATACCTTTTTGCGATATTATCGCGTGAGTCGACACTGACGTTTCGACGTTCCTTCACTTTTCTTCGTTCCTCGAAGACACAAAACTTAAAATTCTTAAAACTTAAAAGCATCGCCTTTACTTCTCGAATTTTAGAACCTTTTTCGAGTTTATTAAGAGACGCGAAGAACTGTCAGTGCTAGTTTGCCCATAGTAGCCGTCAATTTAAGAGGACAGCGAAACTGGAAAAGCTTCTGTTCGGGCTACGTGAATATTTGTTTTAGCTTAACGGTTATATTCGCTCGTTTATTTTTACTGCGCTGGTCAAATCACAGTCAAGAAGTTTATAGAGCGTAGTTTTTTAGATTTCACTCTACGTATATAACAGGCTGCTGTTACTTTGTTTAAACACTGTCCGTCCAACGTCGATCATTGTGTAACTAGCAGTTACCGAACAATTACTATTTCACTGAATTTATTACAGCTACGTAGTTCCCGAAAAGTTGAAACTAGAAAGGGATTCTATTTTTTTTCTTTCTTTTTTTTACCACGTTTGTTTATTCGCGATTAAGAGATATCGTCTTATTGCTGTGGTAACAGGTGGAAATATTTTCGCTGCAGACGAGTGAGCTCGTACGCTTATCGCAAATTTTTTACCTCGATTTCACAGGATTGTATTGTTTACGAGCAACGCGGGAAGCCTAAGGGTGCATTAGAGCACGCACTCGCAGGACAATGAGCCTCTACCTTGGCCCTTTCTAGTGGCCTCAGGCCGTGCCGGCGACTCAGAAACAATGGCGTGACGTCGAAACACAAACTACAGTTTCACTAGTGCTCATAACTGACGAAATTAAACCCCCTTTTCCTGTCACTCTTTCGCCACCCTTGCCCCTCACCATCCGCGTATCATAGGTTAATTAAATCTGACCAAAAACATTTTGTGAAATTCCGGGTTTTCATGGCTTCCTGCCTACTGTTCCTTACCAAACATTGAATTACACTGGTTTTGGAAAACTAAATACTGCTTAAGCTATTTAATGATCGTCGTGGAATATTAGAAATTATTTATAACGTGTAATATTTGCCTAATATCATCAGCCGATAGCTTTTTGAGATTTGGTTCGTTTTCAGCGATTTTCGTCTTGAATCAGAGAAATATTGACCTGCCTGTTATACATATAATTGTATATCGTACGAGGAATTTTAAAGTTTGAAGTAAAGAACGATCAAACATAGAAACGACGAGATAAAACTAAATTTTAAATCTTCGTATCTTTATCTGCGATGTACTTAAACTTTCAAGATTCAACAATTACATGTTACAAAGAAGCTACATAAATTTACCTTTAACTTCCAATTAACCGTGTCTTTTATAAAAAATTTTTTCTTCCACTATTTGTAATTCTTATTAGCAATTCGCAAGAGAATAAGCAATTACGATTACAGATAATTATATACGTCTGGAATATTTTAGACAATTTAGTAGTTTCTACGTTGGTATTTTAAATTGTCTCTCATTGCTTTATATTGAATTATATATATATATATATATATATGTTTAATGAATTGCTGTCTATATTCATGCAGAATTTTGCAAGTAAAGTCGTTCTCTGCCAACGCCTTCGTTCGTCAATCGAGTTCAGCTATTTTTATACATCTTCGGCAAAATGATCAAAGGGAAGGATTATGCCCGTTTCTGTCCATTCAAGGAATGAACTACTATCGTAATCTATCGTTCTGATAATTCTCGTCGTAATTTAGACTGGTGATCAACAGTAGCTGGCATTTGTCTCTCAAGATTACCGCTGTCTGCTATTAGTGGATCAGGGTATTAATAGCGAACACAGGCTGGAGATATGTAGTTGGGTTATTAGCAGTTAATGCCCATACTAAATTTATTCGTAGGAGAACCGCAAGGATAAAAGCGGTCCGAAGACCTATTAATGCTATATTTTGTTCGCCATTCAACGTTGATGTTGGCGTTTTACTATCTCATCGCTTTATTTTATTTGTTGTAAAAATCGATATAATATACTTACATAGGTATGCAGGTGTAAATCGCTGTTAGTTTAAATTCTATAGAACTTTACTTAAGTGGAAGTTCGTAATTACGATATAAACACATTGGATTGAAAATTATTTTCGTCATTTATGGCTGCTGTAAATTAATTTCATTTTCACATCATTTAACGGCCACTGTCTTGTTGCTTCAATTAAATTTACCGTGTCGGTTTGCATAGATAATTCGAACACCGACAGCGATGATTCTGTAAAATAACGTTTTTCTCCTAGATCTCGTTAAATGTCACATAAAATACATGGGGGTCAATTAGATATCTTATCAGAGTTCAAAGAAACATCGGTTGCTTGTAAAAATTCAAATCGTTATTGCGAGAAGCGCAATAAAAATAACAAAAAACGATCCGTTATCAGATACTATTTTGTCTGATTTATGTTTCCTTCGTCTCAGCGGGTTCTTCGTGGAGGGAACTTACAATTAGGTAATATATTTTACAACTGTTATCTACGTCTTTTTTTCTTCTACTTTGACATTGACATGTTTATGTCGAAAAATCACGACATTAGCAAATACGAACGAGGAAAAAAAATTTTATGTCACACGAGAAAGAATTGGTTAAACAGTAAAAATACCTATTCCTATAACGTAGAAATACGTAAGTAATGTACACGAAGAGAGATAAATTCGAGTATTGAAGTTTTTATAAATCACAAGTTGTCATATTGAACAAAATAATCCTCCAAAGTACTATAAAATCTGGCATCGAGAGCATATTAATTCTAACAGTTTCATAGTAGTAATTGTATAGCAATAATATTAATTTCAACTTGAAAATTTTTTTAAATATAATAGATAAAAACTACGTTGCTTAACTTTATTGAAACATATACGTGTACGTACGTACATATGATCAAGTTAGTAAAAAATAACATCATTGATTATTGTAATATCATTAAGTAGCAAAAAGATAAGTATGCATAAAAATAGGAAGAATTACAGAACAATTCTCGTCTTCTTCAATGACGTGTAAATTTGTGAAACAAGATTGAGCAAACCTGTTTCGTTACGATTACAGGAAAAGATAAAGAAGAAGATTCACGGTGTCGTTAACATGTTCCAGCGATCTTTAATTTTTTTTTTTTATATTTGATGGAATGTTTCCTGCGTGTTAATATCGTCACGATAAAAAAATACTAATCGTACCAAGGCGACGATGAGAGAAAAACGAGAAATTGTGCGTAGCCATGAATGTCAGTATGAATAATTGTTACTACCCTGAGTGGAGAGAAACCGCGAGACAAAACCGGAAGTGTGCTCGAGTAAAGTGGATAAGCGTAATGGTGCGTTATGCACACAGAGTGTGAACACGCATCGACGTCAAAGGGAGTACCTTATAAACTCTACGAAAGGGGAAAAGAAGCGTGACAAAATGACTAAAAAGCTGCGGAAGAATGTTGCGTTTCAGCCGTGTCATCTTACCGCATGACGATGTCATCGTCGCAACGTGCATTCTCCACGTACGTCTGATTTTCCACGATTTACCGTACTAATCTCAAATTATGCCAATTATTTAGTATATATGAATTTTGCATCCACTCAACGTTAAAAAAAAAAAAAAAAAAACGTTTAAAATTAACAAGTTTCATACGTATCGAGATAATATACAAGTTGGAAGCTTTGTTCTTTGTCCGAAAAAAAATTCAGTCTCGCAGTCTATTTATTGTATTTATAGGCGCGTATTTCTTTTTTATACGTTTTATTAAAAATAGTTCTTAGGAATATAGTTGTTAGATACACGTATTTCGTACAGTCAAAAGTTTCGAATGCAATATCGAATTATACATATAAGCACATACTATAGTTTCGTAGTTGCGCGTACGTGCTGGTAATGTATCGTAGTTACGTTATTTGTACGACACAAGTAGGACACTAAAATGTTTAAGTGGGCTACGATGGAGAAATTTCCTTACGCTACGAATTATCACGCTCCGTTAACATACCGTAAGTTTGTTATCTACTTGAAATCTTTTGTCAAGTGCGGGCACGGCGGTTACCGAGGAATAGCAAACTTAAACTGCCGGAAGGTTAGAGTGTGCACGTGGAATGTCTTCATGCAAGGGACGTGTAAGGATATACGAGGGTCTGAAGTCACTTGATGCTCCGCTCGAGAGTCTATTCGACATTACACTTTACCTAACAGAGGCAGACCGCATCCTTACTCGAAGGTAAAGGAAATAGCCAATTGTTTCTTTTATTCCCTTATTTCTCTCCTTGATAAAACGACGATTCGACTTTTTACATTATTATATACTACACGCTATAGATATTTACATACACACAAATTTGCGCAAATAATAAGAACATTTCTAATGACGTCGACACAGTTCGAGAAATGAACGTTAAAAAATAATAAGCACAAAGTCTCGTTGTTCAACAACGATTTTCCTAGCGCAATAAATTTGTGGGAAGGCTATGTTGCTAATACATTGCATTCGATTAAAAAATCGTTCCCCCGTAAGGAATGTACTCTTCATACCATTTTGTAAAATCTTACATCTTCGTCGTTGACGGCGTATGGTATTTTGACAAAAATGCGCTGCACTTTGATTACTTTGATACAGAATTTTATCACGCCACCGTGGAATGATTCCTCCTTTTGCAAAAATTATCTAGACATGGCAAGTAACGTATACGTTTAGTAAGCATCGCCATACGCGTAAGAAGCGCGCGTTACGTGCATTGGCAACGCGCGTTACTTCCCCTTGTCGGAACAGGCTGTAAGACAATACCAGAAAGTGTTCTTCACTGGAAAGAAGTAAAGTGGATAAACGTACTGGTGCGATGTGCACACAGAGGGTCATGTGCACTGCATTTAAACGTATATACTGCTTGCACACGGTGGAAATCCCGAGTGGACGGAAGCTATGGTCGTTGCCGGGGTCATTCTCAAGATCTCTGAAAACTTCAGACGTCTCCAGCGCACCGTGTTTCTAAAACCTTTAGTGTGCATAAAAATACAGTATAGGAACAGCAGTCGCGTATACACTGCTGGACGGAGACAGCCATTGTATTTGATTTACCGAGTCGACCTACTTCCGTGAACTTTAATAACGCGCCTAGTATGATTCCTATGTGCACGTATCTGGGCTTGCAGTGCGCTTTTTCCGGATTCTTACGTTTCGCAAAAAGTATACCGTTTCAAAGACGTACCTGGGCTACCTTAAACATGAATATGGGATGAATACGGAATGAAATATACTGCCGGTATTATTAAAACCGCTGGTAGTTTACGTGAAAAATGAAAATTGTAAAAATATGCTCAAGTTATCCGCTTTTACTTACTCCCTCTCGTTGAGAACACCGCGTCGGTCGTATAACTTTAGCGCGTAATTTTAAATAATTTCTGTTTAGCAGTTGTTTTCCGTAGTGGATAAATGTTCTGTATTTTAATCAAGTGTCATGAAATTGAGCAAGCTTGTTCCAATTATAGATTTTTATATGAACGATCTCGCCAATTCTAGAAGTTATGTATTATAATCAATGTTGACGGTACATATTTCATAAATTCGTGAAATTGAAAAGTATAATATCACACATTTTGTAGACGTGACTTCGTTTATGTTATTTTTTATTTAATTATATTACTCATAAAAATATTTAATATTATATATTTCTTGAGACTAGTAATAACAGGTATTTTGTTATCTGATTTTTTTGATATCACTGCTAATTTTTGTAATCTAAACGTAATTGAAACTATACAATATACAGATAAGTAAATATATAAATACCTATCGAATAAATCTGTAATACAAATAATATTTCATGTGACATACGCGTATAAACATCTAACAGATTAAATGGATTTCATGACATAACAATCGACGCAATTTTCTGTAATTCCTATTGCGAAACGCTCGTATTTGCGACGTTATACAACGTCGGTATTAAATTAAAGGACAAAATCCATCAAACAGTATTACGCAATCGATGTCCAAGAACGATACATTTCGCTGGCGTGGAATAACGATCGGCTTATTTATCATGCAGAACAGGCCAGGAACACGTTCGGTTCGAAGCGGCGCGACCGAGGGGACACCCATAGCCTTGGTGCCAATTATATTCTCATGGGTTTCTCATAGTTGGCGAGGAGCTTCTAAGCGAAGGAAAATACCACAAAAAGATGCTTTCAGTTCTCCAACAAAACGGTGAGGGAGAATGAACGAGCAAGTTCGAGTGGTACGACGAATCCACGACGAAGCCATTACTACGTTCTTTGCCGGGGAAGTAATGTGTTATTGAGGAGCTACCAGGTGTAACTTATGCCTCCACCAAGGCTCGAGAGTTCATATTGTACCTGGAGCTCCTATGAAGTGCCCCGACAATAATGGCCCACCCTTTGTGCACGATGCTCTATTGATGTCGAGAGGAATTCCGTAACGTCTGCGACCTGGAAGCTCTCTCCCTCTCTCTCTCTCTCTCTCTCTCTCTCTCTCTCTCTCTCTATTTCTCTCCTCTCATTGTCTTCTTTTTTTCCATCCAGCACGCAATCTCTTTCTATCTCGGAATCGAGGGTATCTGGCCTTCTTTCTACTCTAAAATAACTACATTTCGACTGCGGTTCACGAGTAGGAAGAGAACGAGTATCGTGTATGGACTAGGTATTATTGCCGTGGCACACGAGACGCGTTACCTGAATCCACCTGGATTTTGTGCGATTGTCGACTCGGCCGAGGCGTTTGTTCGAGGGGCCTCGTGTGCCGTGATCGAATTTGGATTCTACCTTTTTAAGGGCTCGTTAAAAGACTTTGGGGTTTTGTCTGAGGACGGACAGAAGCGAGATCAATCTCGCGTTTTCCATTGTCGGTGGAAGCGAGGGTGTCCAGGCTGTCGTTTCAATAGGCAGCCGAGGGTTGTTCAACGAGTGTGACGATCCTTTCCACAAAAATAACTCTTGACGACGTAATTCGAAATATCTTTTGTGGCGAGACATCGGAAGGTATCGTGTCGCATCCACGAGGCCTCCTTAAGCGCCGCATTGGTGAAAGTTAAGAGCGTTTCCTGTTATTCGCTGGTACATGCACCGTGCTTGATATTCTTATTACAAACGCGAAGCTTTTTATACGTTGTTAAACAAGAAAGAACGTACTGGCCGCAGAGAAATCGATTCGCATATCAAGCGTGCAAAGGGAAAGCGAAAGCTAAGATTTATGTCAATATTTGCGTGTTTACTGGGTGAAATGTTGAAACTCTCTGTAATACCCTATTCGATATTTAACGAAAGATTGAAACACCAACTCCGAAACGACGTACGAAGCTCTTTTTATTGATTTAATTCTCGACGAAGGGATTATTTCGCAGCGCATAATAGATCTACGTTACTGTGAGTCTTAACAACAAAACATTACATGATAATGGAAGAAAAAAGTCCACTTTCTCCGATTGTTTCTTTAATTTTCCCTGGCCTGTCTAATAACAACTTGAAACAAGATGAGAATCTCAGGCTTCGTGGGTTTGTAAACGACAGTGATGTACAAAACGTAATTGCACGAAAAATATTGTCCTCGTCTTATCAGTATAATATTGTGGATGGTGGATCGAATTTACGGTACAAGTCTCACTTCAAAAGTTTGAAGTTTCTTAAACGATTTAACAGAACGTTTAATACGCAATAGTACGAACTCTCGGAACAAATTCTTTCAAAATACCTATCAAAATGATTGCAAATAAAATTTGACATTAACGTCTAGTGGAAGGGTAAAAGTTTTAGAAATAACAGCGCTTGCAATTGTCTCGCAGCTAGCTGATAGATAAGATAAGGTGCGAACAGGAGAGATAAGTGCGCAGGTAGTGAAGTTTCTTGTTCGTAGGTTACACATGCATCATGAAATATGCGAGGGCGAAGCGTTTAAACGCGGTCGATGCCTGTTAACGTACGATTTCCGCTCGTCTTATTGGAATATTCTGCAATGCTCGCCCCTACTCTTCTGTATTGGGCAATAAGAAAATTGAGGGCACCGATCGTTCTTTACACTGAGCATCGATTATACGTTCTCACGTGAGTAGGAATAAGACTGTGCCAGAGATTCATTTACTATCGCTCGCGCTTAATCTCAGGGTGAAGAGCTGTTTCAGCTCATAGAGACCTACTAACATTTTAACGAATCATCGGTGTTACGTAATTACAGGGACGGTGAGATGAGATTGAAATTGAAAGAATTCTCCAATCGTAACCGTACAGAATCATATCGTAATCATCGTGTTATTTGCATTTTATCGCAGACATGTTCATCCGACATTAAGTTAGGCTAGTGTTTAGCGTGGATCCTTCGTCTTTATATTACTAGTCGTAAATTGATTAGACTAGCGTGGCTACGAATATGTCGAGTATGTTGAGTTATATGAGCCGTGGTTTGTCGCATAACGTATAGTAGATACGTACCGTCGAGTAGGATCTGATTTTCCATAAAAATAGTAGGTAGGAAAATGAACAAGAAAATACTATCAAATGAACCATTATTTTCAAGAAAATCGATTTTGAAATGACATCAAATATACGTTCATGTAACTCTCAAGCAATAGCGCGATGGTGCACCTACATCTTTCTTTGATTAAATACTTTGTCTTATTTTATGTTTGTTTAGCCTTACAGCGATAAGATATATAGTGCATTCCACAGAAAGAGATGTAGCCTAAGATATACGTATAAGGCGTTAAGTGCACGCGTACTTGATACATATCTAAGATGGATTTTCTGGAAAATAAAATCTTCTTCCATAAAGCTTTGTTCTTCGTCTTTGATTTATTATGGAAACGCTTATTTCATAGTACTACATTCTATGAAAGAGTTTGTATATTTTCATGAAAAATTATTCAAAACAACCTGTTACTTTTATTAAAGGATTTAACACGAAAGCACCAAACGATCAATCGATAAAAATTATGTTTTTGGTACATTAATAAGGGGTAATCTAAATAATAATAATAATTACATACACGTCGTACGAAGTTTTATTTTACACACACGAAAAATGAGCGTTTGTAAATTTTGTATATTACCTACAAAGTTTTTTCAATACGAGTAATAATGTTAGTCTTCGCTTATCAGAAACGAGAGCCAATTAAATTAAAATATTACGAAGTTCTGCTATAAATGTCCACTGAATTTATTTCTTGTAGATTATTACTGCTGCTAAACGTGCATGTATTGCGATAGGATGCTTTCAATTCGATTTTATTTCGAACATTATATCTCATAATTGAACAAATGGCCAATACAAAAACGCGAGTGTTCGTTAGTTAAAAGAGTTTGTTATATTACTGTGAAACGAATGCAAATACAATTCGTGCAACTGCACGCGAATAATTGACGAAGGTGCAAACATATAAAATTATCTCATCTTCTTCTTTTTTAATTACCGAGTCCGAATGAATTTGAACGCATTTATTGCTCGGTCGTTAGCGACGGAACTGTCTTGACTTTCTTTTGCTTTGAAATAATTCCGTTTGCCAGTAAAAGCTGTAAAAGCTTTATAATCCCTCATTTGTCCATTAATCTCCGAATAAACCGTCGACGTTGCGACTTGTTTACTAATCAATTTCTCTGCACGCGTAGAAATCTAACGTTTTTATACCCGAAGCAGCATCTGTCGGAAAATTAGTCGGCAAACGAATGCGATTGCTCCTACTCTTTCAGCATTAGCAACAACGTGTGCACCGTGCACTATATTTTTTATATACAAGACTGTCCCTTTTTGGAAAGGTCTTTAAGTTACATCCCGGCCTGTTTGTTACTTCTGGCGAGGTCGTGTGGTTCAAGCGGCGGCAATTAACGTACTGTATCTTCTCGACTAACCTTTTAATCTCTCCACCACAGCGGTTTATCTAAATTGTGCTAGTTGGTAGTGTGGGAACGATGCACACGACGTGTCATGGGAAGGAAGTAGAGCGAATGCATCACGATAAATGTGTCTGGGCTGTGAGCACGACTTAAAGGGCGGAGCTAAAAAAGGATTGAAGACGATTTACGTGGAAGGTGGTGATAAGTGCTTCAACAACATTACCTCGTGCTATTTATATCATTTTTCCTATTTTCATACGCGCGCACGAATCACGCTCTCCGCGGGAGATCCGAAGAAGCAGCCTATTATTATTTATTTATCTTTCTCCAGAAATGATTTTTCTGCGTAATTCCTTCTTCTACCTTCTGATGTATATTTAATAGCGTTATTATTACTGTTATTTCAAATATCGTTCTTCGTCTACGCAATGCAATTTTTTTAGCGTGGAATTCGATGATTCCTCTAACAGAAGTTATAAATTGATAGAACAGGTACGAGATAACACACGCGTTTAATGTAAAAAAAAAAAAGAAAAAAAAAAATGCTATAAATTCAATTTGTTCGCGAACACTTTTCATACTTTTCCACGTTCATGAACACGCTTCGTACGCAGGCTGCCTGCATTTTGCTAAACATAATAACCAGAAAATTGGCAGGATCGTTGAATATACACCCGGAGGGATCGTTAACACGAAGCAATTAGTTCTCATCGTATTTCTGAAATTTGTCGAATTTCTCCGATTTCCAGTAATTTATACAGTGATATAGGTGTATAAAGGTAGAAACGGGGCTGCTGAAATATCAGCATTATGCAGACACTCTGTCGGTAAAGAGACAAGAGGCAGCGAGCACGAGGTATCCGATGCCACGAGCAGCTTATAAGTACGGTCCTGAGGAATGCGCCCGTCCGATCCCACGGCTTATACCCTCTCCTCTCTTTCTCTTTCCTCTTCTACTTTCTCTTTCTCTCTGCCGTCTCTTCTCGATGGTAATATCGCTAAGGTTAGGCCGTTCGAAGGCTTCTGCATGCATTCGAACGATCGGTGACTCTCCTAGATCGGCAAATTCAACGATCGATTCGCAACGGTGCCTATCTATCCACTTCAGCTTCTCGCATGAGTTGCTAAGTAAATCCATAAATACGTGGCAGTGGCGCGACGCGACACGACCAAGAAATTAGAGAGTTAGAAAGTCAAAATCAGCCTTCGACGATTTAAGCAACCGGCCGATGTATCATCGTGAGAGCGGTGGATGCAGTAGCCCGGCTGGATTTCCTCGGACACAGCCACGCCGGGGAATTTTCTGAATTTATCGTTGGTCATTAGGTGGCACGTTTGTCAAATGAGATTAAAATTACTCGATATAGTTTTAACGGTATGCGTAGAATGTTTCGATCGCCGTTAGAAATTATCGAGTGCGTCCTTTCAGAGTGGCTTTAATGCATCCCTTTTAGAAATATTTCAAACAGATAGTAGTTTCCGAGCGTTTCTTTTTCCCAGCAACAAATTCCCACTTCGCTTTAGATATTTATTCGTTCGGCTTCCTCGGAATCTTAGAATTCCAACTTTTTCCATGGGACTTTCTTAGATCGTACGTCTTCGAGGCGATCCGTGGTTTTTAGATTTTCTTCTAGCCTTTTCCTACGTCCATGTTTGGTTTAACCAGTTCGTTTCGGACTTACTGGGATAGTGGATCTATTTAACACGTCAACCAGTTGAACAGGTATAAAACAACATGAGAAGTGGCAAGTTGTTACTATATGTACAACGTTACGTTTCTTTCACGTATGTGAAAATCTTTGCACGTCAGTTTACCTTGCTTAAGTAAAATTCCACGCTATTTCCTGTTCCATCGGTTTTCCGCATATCGGAAAAAATGCCAACGCGGCCAAAATATATCGGCAAAATCGCAAGAAATATCCACTTTCTCCCCTAAAGTTTCTACGATCTTATTATATATTACGTATTAACCTACGCGTACTGTTGAAAATATTATCTACCGTATTATCACTCATCCTAATATCTTGAAAAAGATATACGTACAGTTTTTTGCAGAAATGGAAAAGAAATATCTTCAAGATATTCAAATACGCGTAACCACGTATCATAACCTTACAGCGATAGACGAGCAAAAGTTGACAAAGACAGAAGCTGGTACGGAAATACGATTGAACGTTGAAATTTAGAGAAATTTGAAAAGAAAGAAGGACGAAAGATGGAAAGATGTAGAATCCGGTTTTGTTAAAAACGTACTCTACGAATACTTTTGTCCAATTTTTGATAACGAAATGTTACCGTTTTTTGAACCTTGTCTCGCTATAAGTTATCAAATAATGTAATTAAGATTTCCAGTTACCTATATTTCAACCAATTCGAGTATAATTGAACAACGTGGAAAATGTTTCTCTTTTCACGACTACACGTTACAACTGTGCATACGAATACTTTTATCTCCCATTATGCGCGAGCATATTCTAAAAGCATGAAACGTGAAAGATTTCATTTTGTCGTTTGACTCTGTAACAGTATTCCTCTTCATTCTACGCGAAGCGTTCTCCGTTATATGCTCTTGCTCGCGTCACTTATTTCATTCAGTTCTACATTGAATAAAACTTGCGAGTTGCGCGTTTACAGCCAACGAAACAACAAGAAAAATTGTACGATTTTTTCGCTAGCCGTTGGTTTCGGCTTGCCGCCATTTGGCGAAACAATGGGGGGACTCGGTTTCTTGAATTCCTACTTGCCAGATGCATCGGCATATTTGGGGTCATGTTGCGGTACTGCAACCTAATCGCGATCGGTTAATACGGTAAGATGTTCTCAATGATTTGCAGTCCGGCGCAGACCGAGCAAGCGCAACGGTTCAGAAAAGAAAGGGAGATAAAAGATAAGCCGGACGAAGCGCCGCGTCTCGCGCCAGTGCCTTGCGATCATTTTAATGACGCAATCTTCGTTGACTCGCGTGAAAGTTGACTTGCGTGCAGGTCCTACCTGCTCTTTCCGCTCCTTACGAAGAATAGTTGGAAACGATGCTATCGAATGTCCCACTCAGATCGAACGTCACGCAGATGATCTTATTCCGTTCACCTTACTGTCGCGTTAATTGCGTTTAAATTGCAGCAAATAACAGGCTGACTTTATATACATCGCAGTAGCGCGTTTGAAAAGTGTCACGGCTGGAGATAATTCCGTTTTGTCTTAGGAGAACGTGAAAATCGTGGAGGAGAGAGTTTAAGAGGAAGAGTAGAAAATCAGAAAAATAATATTTGATTAGCGTTCCTTGGAGTCTGTCTTTTAGCCAACATTGTGTGCTTCGCGTAAAGCGTGTTTCGTGAGTTACCAAACAGTTTTTCGCTCTTCTGGAAGAACCTGTTCGAGTCGTGTAATTTCAGAAGTACATATTTGTGATATAATTATTTGTATTTGAATTTGTATGACCTATATGATAAGAAAGGTCCATTCTCTCGGACTATGAACCCAATGGTCCAGGAAAATATTCTGAATATTTAAGAGAATTTTTATGGATCTATTATGTGTATCGTACGAAGCTTTTTAACATTTCCTTGGCGCTGTAACGAGACACGAGAATGATTATATCGGTCAAATTTGAAGCGAATCTGAAATTGTGCGTGGAAATCGTACGATATTTATCGCAAGCATAGATTTCGCAGAGATCATCAGAGTATTTATTACAGTAATAAACCATAATATTTTTAGCGGGATAATTGCATATTTGCAACAAATAACTTGTAAATCCTCAGCAGTCGTGTTCCATTACAATGTTAATGAAACTTCAAAAGGTTTCACAATATATTTATAAAAGTCGGACGATATACGTTGTTCGTAAGAATGTTCTATGGTAAGTTATTGAGTTGAACATTTTCCTGAGTCATTGTACGTACGTACGTATTATGTCAGAAACGATGTTCTGGTTTAAGAACGTTCACGCACGTTCAACCAAGTCTACAGTCATTTCCTTCGAACAAAGATCACAGCTGAAATTTCTTTTCAACTGAAACACTGAATATTTTTGGTAATTTAATAAATCTACATGGTAATTAATACTTGCGTCATTCGTGTCACGCTTTGGTAACTTTTGCATTACCTGCCCACGATCTTTATAAAGAGATCGAAAACGCAATTAGGTCACGAACGCATAATTTGTCGGTTCAAATACTTCGTCCAGGCGAATGCATAAAATAGCACAAAACCAATTCGTACCGAAAGGATTAATTTGCTCTTACTCAGCGACTATTTTTTTCTATGCGATACGAAATATCAATGGAAATGATCATGGAGCGCAAGATACTGTCAGATCCTAATACATACGTAAATATGATAGGCGAATACGCACGTAAAAGAACTTACTTTTAGTTTTTGAGTATGACCACATCGGCAACAGCAGTACGACATGTAGTCGGGTAATGCTGGCATAAACTTCAGCTGTTCCTGTTGCTGCGAGTACTCGTCTACTAGTTTGCGATACTGTACCCTGAAGATGGGCCTCGTTGTGCTCTGCGAGCCTTTACCAAGGCGTCCCATAATCGCAGAGAATGCGGCCAGGATTTTGCGCCTGCGTGTGAACCTCCTCATGCCACGGCGACCGTTGCACTTCTTCGTCCTCCAACACGATTCGAAGCGCACGGTTTCCGGCCTTTGCCAAATTTTGGCAATTTTTTCGGTTAATAAAATCAACACACTTGTCTAATCACTCGACAAATATATATTTGTCTTCCCGTTCACCGTACGAACCGAACACATCGCACGACCGAGTAATTACGCGCAAATCACACGTGGGTTCTGCGTCACCACACACCGTTCTCATAATAAATTTACCATTTCGTTGGACGAGTGATATCGCCGGTGGAACGTTGTTAGAACGTAGCAACGGTCGAACGACTCGATGTTTCATACTTCATCTGTGGCTTACCGATCGAAGGTCACTCTTTGAACGAGCGTCAATCGGACCAAACATCAGTTCGAGACGCGAATTTCCCTCGGAACAAGCTGTTGTGATTTAACTGGCACTCACTTGTCCACGGCACCACCTAGCACACTTTCTAATTCGCATACTACCGGTATACCGGCTGTACAGCATTCAGCACTACCCAGTGAAACCTTCATTCACTTATCAGCGAACAGGCACACTTTTCGAGCAATTCACTCCGTCTCCGTCTATGATAAAACGCGTAAAGATAATAGTATCATGGTGTTGGCTGAATACGACGTTCTTCCGAGCACTCGAGAAGACCAACCGACGCGTCTCGAACACTTTACGCATCCAGGAAAATCGTCCGAGGAATCTGAATCGCGCAGAAATAAAAATACTTCAGAGAAGTACGAGGAAGGCACGTTTCGATGATTGACACGTGCGTTTGTTCCCGGTGTCGATGTCTTCTTAGCTTCTCGTCGCTCGTTTTCGACTCGCTGAAACAATAATCTCGCGGCGTGGTACGTTGCTCTTCTATTTTAAAATCGTCGCATAAACATCGCCTCTACGTGTCCGTAAGAGGAGCGAAACGTTTTTGTAGATCGACGACTACGACTATAAATATTGCACCGATTCACCGGCACAATAAAAGCGTTTCGCGGTATCCATGCTTCTCTGGTACGGTCTTCGAAAATTATCCAGTACCACCTTGTACCGCTGTAAGGTATACTATCGTTGGCAGGTGATCATCCGTCTCTGATCCGGCAGACCGGTCCGATCGCTTTACGCGTGGGACACGCACGGAACATCCAGGGCTCCACTTCGTGGCGTATGTAGTCTTCACCGAGTGTCGTTCTGCATGCCGATCCGCGGAAACCGGTTAACGAGTTCGAAGCTGCCTTTCGCTTCGTCCTCGTCGACTGTCAACCATACTTGCATCTACCACTAGCACGTTAACTTTGCGTCTTCTTCTCGCGCACTCTTCGTGCTCCTCTATTTTTCTCTTTTATCCTTACGGCTAACGGACACGAAAGCCGATCAATCGACTAGAGATATCGTTGTGACCTAAATTTTCCAATTGGCCCGATTACGTTGCTCGAACTCTAGCGTTCATAATGCTACCTGTTGCACTGTTGCGTATAGTAATATTCGCGGGATACCCGCGTGTCGCTTCGCTTCATCCCTGGATCGATTGATCGAAATGCAGAGACAGCTAGTATAAGCTCGAGTTCCCTACTAGTTTTACACGTTTTCTCTCTTTGCACTGAGCAAGCACTGCCGGATACGACTCCGTTATACGAACGTGGCAATACGAACGGAGTTAGATTTACGAGTAGAAAGACGATCTTTAACGTGACGACATTCCGTTCTCTGGCACAACCTTCGGCAGCGAGGTATACTCGTTACGGCACGATGATTTCACTGAAACTCCTAAGCACCAACAACCGAACAATATTCGTTTTTAAGGGAGAATCTGGTACGTGATAAGTAAGTACGTGATAGAGAGAGAGAGAGAGATAGAGACAGAGGAGACAGAGAGGCAGGGAGAGAGAGAAAGAGAAAAGAGAGAGAGAGAGAGAGAGAGAGAGAGAGAGAGAGAGAGTAGCTTGAACGGAGCACGTTGATTCGGTTAATCTAGTAAACGTCTGTTTTCTACAGCGATTCACGAGCCGGCAGAAGGCTTCGCGTGCCTTCTCTCTACTGTCAACTGGAAGGGCTGGAGAAGAGATGCCGGTGAATTTTCGTGCCCCCTTCCCCTGGTGGACGTCGCAGTTTCGGTCCTACCTGACAGAGGCCAATCCAGGTGGTGGCTCCTCTCGAGCGAGACGAGCTGCCTAGAGCATGCTAGCCGGCCCAGCAATGGCAATACCTCCCGGTACGTATAGAGAGAGACTGAAGTCGAAAGAAGAACATGAAGCAGGAGTAGCACCAGGCGGCCCACACGGCTCTACCCCCACCAGACCACGGAACCGAGCAGCAGAGCGACCGACCGACCGACCTCTTCTCTCCGACCGCTTTCTTGCTCCAACTGCGGCATTGAACACGTTCAACGGCAGCTGGCGAATACCAGCTATCCTCTTCCTTGTCAGCCCTTGCATCTGGCCGCTCTCCTTGTCCTGCTTTCGCACAGCCAGAGCCGTTCTCGAGAGAGGCCGCAACGCGCCGATCGCATGAGTTTGCGATTCGCGTTCTTTGACCTCCTGCCGGCACACGATCGTGGACTCGTGTCGGACCACGGACGTTACTCTTGATACCTTCCACTTCGTGCACGACATCCGCGACGTCATCGATCGACGATCGATCGACGCGCGGTTCGCAAACAAGGCTAAGGTCCCGCGCGTTCCATCTTTTCGTGCATTTTTTGTCTTTTTCTCTGGTTCGCGAACCTGGGCCCGAAAGAAGGTACCGGCCAAGTCGATCTTGCCGATCGTGAAATCGGCCATCGTTAACCGAGGATTCTTTCTCGAGCCGTGGCAATTCGGAAGAATCGACGCGGGTCAATTGTCGCGATCGTCGCACGCGGCTTGGGTACCGTTAGATCGACGGATTCCATAGGCACACGGAGAAAGTACTTGATATCGCGTTTAGCGCTATTTCATAATTGACTTTGTGAATGCAGTCGTGAGTCGGGAAATTGAATGTATTAAACGTATGGTAGATGTGGGAGCTTCTTTTATTGATGCGCCCACTCTTCAATGGGCGCTTCAACCGTTATGGAGGTGCACCGTAAACGAGCGCATTTTCCCGCGATTGAGCTTTCTGAAGCTATTTATATTTTATACACATACGTAAACGGAATGTAATGTAGTAGCGCGTTTTTGAGATAGTTAGACGCCTCCCCTTCGGGAAAATCCGCAGAAAACCTGTAAATGTTTAGAATGCTAAGTACGATGAAATATTGCTCTGTACAAGTCCACGAAATTCGCAATACGTGTGAATATTAGTCCATGTATGTACATATATACACGGACAAAATGTCATATAATCGAATATGATTATATGTACACCCTTTCTTAATTACTTATAAGTATTAGAACTTAAACGAACCTGGGAAATCATTAGGAAATTGTCAAATGTCAATTGGAGAAACGTTCGGTTATAAAGAATTCATATATTCAATAGTATAATAGTAATCTTCTTAATTTTCGATATATCAATATAATAAAATTACATTTTTTCTTGTCGATAATATCTGTTACACTTTTCGATGCTATTTTTCTTTGCTATTTTTTTATCATTATCATTTATTATTTTCGTATCATTACTCTATTTGTTGCTCGGTTCCATGCGGGATATAAACGATTTTACGATATACATTCAGATCTTGAGCGGATTTATCGAAGTTCTCTATTTCATTTCTTCAATGGTATTTAGGTTAAAAAATTGTAGATGTTAATATATAATTATTATAATTTACCACATTAGTTTTAACAAATTTTTGCCAGATACGTATGTAGGTATTTTGGATTGAAGCTTTGCACGAATATAAAGCTCTGATTGATTAATCGTTTCTTTGATCATTCGGATTAATCGTCATGTTTTGTAGAAACACACCTCAATATGCAAAACTACCCCAATATGTGAACAAGAACGTAGCTAAACAGATGATACGTACTGTAATCACATTTGATGACATACGCCAATATTGTTTTGTATACACATGCATACATAGAACGTACAATACATAGAATGTAGCCGTGTATTGTCGAGATAGCGATTTTTTAAAAGAAAAAAGTTATTAAAAATCCTGTAAACGTCTAATATGTGAAATACAATGAAATACTGATTTCTGATTCCGTACGAATTTATTTTGACATAGACACTCTTACAGAAGATGTTGCAACTGACAATTTTATTACAACGTGGAAATTGTAAAATTTCATTCGCGCAAACTATATCTTGTGGTAAAGTTAAATATTTCATCAACGTTAAATAGCTTCTTCCGCGATAGAGAAATTACGAATAAATGAATGATGGAAAGAATAATACCTTTCGCAAGCCGTTCCTAATAATCTTGTACTTTAACCGACATTAAATATTAAGTAAAAAAAAAAGAAACGAGAGATTGCTACGAAAATTATAAGAACGTATCGTACACAGTTGTCTGTAAACGTACCTACATATATTACATCAACTAAATGAGATAAAAATCGAAGAAATAATTGATAGACGCTGGAATTTATATTTATGAAAAAAAAAAACAGTTTCAATCTGTTGGATTAGCTGGTATTTGTAAAATAAATGGCATGAAAATCGTCGAATTCTACAGGATTATAAATACTGGCTACGTATACAAATGTACGTTTCTTAGAGTTTACACAAATTATAGGACCATTAGCATTAGGTAGAAAATAACTTATTGTGCCGAGATAAGTTTTATTGGAACACTTTTACCGATGTCTTCGTAATAACACCATTATTCACAAGGCGTGGAGTTCCGACGAAGATAAAAAGATAGACGCGTGTAACAAGAGATAAGCCGTATACATAAGAAAGTAGCCTATAAATTACACAGAACTTTTCGGTTATCGAAATAAATGGGAAAATGTCGTGTAATCGCGGACTTACGAGTGTCGATGCTTTCGGGAGGAAAAAGCGTTAAATACGTGCTTCTTTAAGTTACAATATGCAAGTCGGATAATTCTTTCTCGATTTACGTAGGATACACCGTCCGACCATGAAAATTAACAACAGTTTCGCGGTAATCAATGTACAAAATTCAAAGGAATAACAAGCAGACGAGGATAATTGAAAATTCAAATATCACGTCGTGACGTGTAATTTTTACGAATTTACGCGAGGAAGTCGATCAGCCGGTCAGTAATAAAGTAGATAATAAAAATGTGGATGGTATTCTGCCGTAAACGATGTAACGTTCTGTTAACAAAGTAAACCTTGGCGATACGAGTCGCAAACAGTTTTCAATTACAGAACATTAAATAATCGAGACGCCAGGGAAAATGTCGTGTAATCATATATTTTTAAGATTCGCGAGGTCCGGAATTTCGTTGGACGAGCTATCAAGTTTTTTTTTCCCCGGTATAAACAGAAAGTCGAGTTAGGAATACGGGAGCTGCTCTCAAATTCAATTACCGCAGTTACCGCGGAAAACGGGGTGGACGGATACGAGGTAGTAAAGGTAGTACGGCTCGCCGGTAGCCAGAGCTCGTAAATGATCTTGAGTTAATCGTCAACCCTGGCTAATTTAATGTACAAGAGATTCCACTCGGTCGTCGTGCTCGGCGTGAATTTCACGAAACCTTAAGGCGCGCTCCTAACGCCGGAATAAATCACTCGATACCCTTTCTTCGCCCGTGGTCTGGAAGGAGGTTCGAGGATAATATTCCGTGCGATCGTTTATGCAGATCACGCGTTAAGATTCAACGAAGTTCCCAACGAGAAATCGTCAACGATTTCCTGTCTTCTCGCTGAATTTTATTACGACCAACGAAAATTACTGTCTACCGCCGCTCTTCTCCACACGCAGCGAACAGGTTAGAAATGTTACACCGATAGGCAATGCGTTGTACAAATTTGTAGCATCGTGATACGGTGTGGCTGAAAAATTTACTCTCGTCAGGAAGATATACGCGTATTACAGACGTACGTAAAGTTACGAGATTCGTGAAATCCTGAAACTTGTCGAAGCGCGCAACTTGCCTCTATGGGCAAATCGTTATAACGAAATTTAAATATTTGCTCAATTTTAGAATGTTGTATGTACATGTACAAAACATGCTGCGTGTATTTTAATTATTTAAATATACACGTACCGTCTGAATAACGTATCGAAAGATCGAGTGTCTCGAGCGAAGTTGCAAAATGTGTCTATAGTTTACAATTCGCTATTCCACGAATATCATTCAATTTTGTGCTCGATGTTTGATACGACCAAACCTTTCGTACGTAACGCAAACTGTTTAATCTGTCGTCTAAACGAACACGATACGAATGTTGCACGCAGTGTATAGAAATCTTGTGTAACTCAGCGCGTTTAACTCGGTCGCTGCGTAAGAGCTTGGCAACGCGTGGTCATAGATCTTGCGGAATTTACTTCCCACGTATATATCACATATCTGTTGCATCGACGAAACAAAGTCACGTGTAATTTCGGCAAATCTTCCAGCTGGTGTCGAAGGTTGAACTCGCGACAAAAGATAAGGATGTTACTTTTTGTCACGGGCATCGGCGGCGCGTTCGTCTTCTTCGTCGTAATCGATGGAGAAGAGGGCCAAGCAGAGCTAATAAAAAGCTACAGAAAGACAGAAAGAGCCTGCATACCTTACATAGTCGCACGCCTCCACGCGACTCGCGTCCTGCAAGCCGCGTCGCGGCGCGGCGCTCTGGTCTGTTCCTCCTAACGGTCTGAACAGCCAGGATGCCTTATCAACCTGTGTTTTCAAGCTCTCCCTTCAATCTCTGTTTAGCGAGCCTGTTTGAACGGTATCAGCATGCTTAACCACCCCCGAGTTGCGATTCGGCCGAGATATTCCTGTTTGACGTCCAATTATTTTTAAAGCTAATAGCACACAGTCGAAGCTCGACTCTCTCGACTCGAATCTCGGGATCTAAAGACTTCCCCACAGGTGGCAGGCTATTATGTACGGCTATGCGAGTCCTTCAGTTTAGCCAAAGATTCCAAATGAAGCTTAACGAAGTTCCCCAGTGGTTTGTCAGGCTGTCGCTTGTTCGTCTGTGTCGTACGAAGCTTTACTTAAAATTGGTAGAACGAGTACCGTTTCGAACGCGTTACTATTGGTTGTAAAATTTATGCTCCTTCGGCGGTCACGCGTAGAGTGGCGCGTTCAACGACTTCGCGTCTCGATCCTTCATATTTTCCACGGGAGTCGCGTCGCGTTGGCGAGAAGCCGATATCGCAGACGGAATAAGAAAATTAAAGCCGGCTGTTAGTCATTTCTTCGAGCGTTGTTCGTGACAGGACAGTCGACCGTAGGAGCTTCTTACCGTTCGCGAGAATCGTTCATCGTCGATCAAATCTTCTGTCTCTTTCAACAAATGCGTTGCGTACTGGGTGGATCGCGTGCAGCCACGCTCTCACCGGGAAAACTCGTCATGATCGTCACGAATAGAAAGCCAAAGCGAGTCCGTGGTCGTTCGATTTATTCCATTTCTCGGTAGGCCGCTGATGTAGCTACGGGGTGAGGTAGCAAGAAGTGAAATGAGGGTACGACATCGAAAAGAGGGGAGCGTACGCAGCCACCAACTAGGTACCACTATTATCTGTACGAGAATGCCAAGGTCAACCTCATTCCAAGGCAACAGTGGCCAGTATTGGAGTACGTACCCGCTGGCTGATATCGTTGCGCCAAGAAGCTACCTGCGCTATCCAATTTTTATCGTTTTTCCAGACATAAACTCGAGTAAATGGTCCGCTGAAATCTTCGCTTTAACTCTACAATTGCCACGCTGCCCTCCTTAATTAAAACGTTCTATCTACCGTTTCGAAATTGCAGAGAGCTTAATCGTTTCTTTGTGCCGTCCTTCTTTCTCTTTGTCCAATCAAAAGTATCCAGTCGTTATTTCGTAACAGTCTGTGTAACGTAGGTTTACTTGAAAAAATAATATTTATGAAATATTTCGCAAACCGCGTTACATTTGTTTGTACTTCGATTTCTATAGGTAAATGAAATATAGATATGTTGAAAGGAAAGTTTTGAACCGACAGATCATATCAACATCAAACATTTATATCTGTAGTTCGTGATTACGAAACGAACGTGTACCTTCATTAGTCAAGTGTTACCAATGTTGTAGCATTGATCGCGCTTAAACGCAACCATTGAAATATCACTTGCGCACAAGACGATATTTTAAAACCAAATGCTGTATCATAAGTTTCCTTTCATCGAGTTTACGTAGATATAGTTACCGCAGTAAAATAGAGAACTTACAGAGAAAATTCCCATGAAATTAAAAATATCCATAATTAATCAGAGGGTTTACGTTTGCTGAGAAATTTATTTAAAAAAACACCGTTGCACGACTTTTTTTAAAAATAAATAACTATACTAATAAATAAAAAGTATCACAAATTTATATTTTCTACCATTCTGCTTTTTAATCAATTTTGTGCTTCTCTGTAACAATAGATATTATAGATTGAAAATAATTTACTTCAGAAATTGAATAATATTTAAATACTTACTTTTGAATCATCTTTTTCTCCAGTAACATTGCAGAATATATGCATCAGTTAATTAAGATATCGTGTCCTTTTGAAACGAACAATTTATTGGCGTATAACTACGGTAGTCTCTTGCACAATTACTCTCAGCTTATCTCGCCAGTTGCGTCATTATGCTTTCTAACTTTTAGTATTACAATTTGTCCACGTAAGTTAAACGTATTGATTATTTACTTACAACGATTAATAATAATATTAATATTTTTCCATGAAATAGTAAATGATATGAATTGTCTGATTACAGCAACGTATAGCTAAACAATGTGTGAAATATATCATATGCACGTATTTTGATAATTTCGTAATTTCATAGCAAGACAAGCTTCTTCTATATCTTATTTTTTATGTAAATTACTCGAATGTGTATCGATTATTGCACAAGTATACGGCAGATCAAGCGCATAAAGTATTTAAGTAATTTTCAATAGAACAGAGAATGAAACGCAAAATATTTACAAAATGTAGTGAAATCTCAATACTTTATTAAGGATGTTGCGTAGTTTCGATTTTAAGCGTAGCTTTCCTTTATATGAGTAACCATCAGCCTGGACAGAACCGGATTCTTCCTTTATTTTTATCTTTTACTAAAATCAAAAGCGTATCAGGTTCTTACGATGAAATATGTATGCTTATACATTATGGATAAGAGAAATTTCTTGAAAATAAGTTTCTTAATAGTACATTATAGACAACAGGAATAAATATATTTTACCGCAATATCCGTTTTCAATATATGCTTTCTATCAAAACTCTATGAAAATTAGATTCATCCAAAGTTTCGTACATTCGTACATTGACGAGTACTTTACCGTGTCCTTGCATTTTTATGCCATCTTAAGAAAGGTTTCAAGTCAAAAATTGCTAAGAAATAGATGAATATTTTTCAATAATGTCAGTTTCGGTATTTTCGTGGACAAACCGAGAAATTTCATCGCGTTATTCCATTTAATTTTTTAATCACAATACCGAGTAAATATGCTATATGAAAATGTAAAGAATATTCAGAGTAAATATTGTAATATTTATAATATTTATTGTATGAGACACATCCCTATTTTTATATTCTATATCTTCAGTTATGTTGTCAAAAATATGAAATTCTATGAATATCCGCAGTCTTGTAATAATACATAATCAAACATGTAAATTTAGTTTGAGTATACATTCAATTTTGGCACGTGTCGCGTAATGAGATCTATATTTTCGAGAAAATATCAAGATTTACCTGGTTTTATATATGTACCAGTTACATTTCATGGCGTTCTTCGTGTGACTACCACATACTACCGCCACCGATGTGTCGTAGCTTCTTTGAATGTGTAACTTATCGTCGCTGGTGTAGACTTTTTTCCTCAACCGATAGAACCGTGGTTCTAGTGCCACGAATGTAGAATACGCTCACGATAAAGGAAGTTCAGTTCACGTGGTTGAATACGGAAGTACAGATTGGAAACTTTGATCGTGGAACGATAGTGCGGGTATTTTCAATATTGAGCCATAGTTTGACTTCTTTTTATTAACACAAAATTTCTTCGTCCTATGTATGCTAATTTTATGAGAACAGGAATATATTAGATAATGGAAAAATATATGCTTTTGCATCTTTCTTAGGCAACAAATTTTCCGAATAAATTTATTCCTAATAATTGTTTTATCGAATTTCGGAAATTCAGCGTGTTCTTTTGCAAGAACACATACATGTACATATGCGTAGACAATCTTTATGTAAGATTATACAAGATTATGTATTGCGTAAGATTACGTAAGGTAAATGCGATATAATATTTCACGTTGTTAAATATTTTACATAAGAATCGCCCTGTACAACCACGAAATAATAATAATAAATACGAATAGCAATAAGAAATAATTTCGCGACAAAGCTGTAATATTCTCCGTTAACGATCATTTCCTTCTTCTTTCGTGGTTTCCAGATAACGTGAGCTTAAACTTCGCAAGTATTCGACGATGATTTACATCTCCGGTAAATATTGTTCCCTACCCTAGACGCTGCGGTAATATCTCGGAAAGGAAATGATAGTGAGCGACCGAAGGAATGGAACAGGTGGTTTTTTATTCGACTTTCGCACGCGACTGCCGCCGATAGAACTGCCTATGAAAAGTAACTGCCATTACTGCAGGTGCACGATGCTGGCATTGGACATCACGGCCATTGCCAAGCGATCGTTATGAGAGCTTAGTTGAGATTACACCGTTATCAGCAGTCGCGCTTTTGACATCGGGCTAAACCACAAAAACCGCAATATTACCTCTTATCGTGCAATGCGGAAGACTTTCAATACGTGGAAGAAAGTTTCCTTGCATTGTTTTTTTTTTGTTCCTTTCTCTGCTTGGAACGCAACAAGGTTAGGACTCTTCTTCGTTACAAAGGATCATTTACCGGAAGAAGCTGGGCGCGATGAAGAATAACGACATCGTTGTTCGAAAAGGGAGCGACAGAGGGGCAACGGAGCCGGCAACGCACTCGAACTTGAAACGAGATCTTAAGTAATTACGTAGAAAATAAGAAACGACAAAACACCGGGCCGAGGAAGACCTGGAAGACATTTTACGTAATTGTGGATAATACGGGAGCATGATCAAAAAGAGTTTAATTCTAGACGACGAACCCTTGTATTCTCTCGTTCCTTTTCTTCAATTTTCTAACAAATCTGCCTTTTTTCCCCTCAGAAGGATAAAGAAGAAGTTCGTCGAATTCAGGGCATTCGTTATTCATAAATCTTCGTGCAGTTTAAAATAATATTTCTATAAAATGGTAGTTCTAGGAGCACTCAATATTCTCTGTGTTTTCAATCTAGTTGTAGATTCTTTCACGGGGATAGAACGCTATCCTACATTCATCCCGCTTTTCATTAATCTGAATTTCCCTGCATTCAATCCTGTTCCTTTTAATTCTTTACGCTTTGCTAATGAATATTTCCGTCGATTCTTATTATTAACTATTTCTCGGTGGAAAAAAAACCGAGCCGTCGGATTATTAACGCTTGCAATAGAGAAATATCTCGTAGACAATAAAGCTACGTAGACAATAGAAAAAGTTCTTAGAAAACATGGAAATATATACGGAAGCAATATACGAAGCAGAGTATCGGAAATCTGCGAATGAAAAATAAAAACAACGTGTAATTTTTATAATTCGAAATTAAATACTCGTACTGCCATTACCAAGCAGAAATGTTCTTGTACATTAAATATTCGTGCCCGTAGCGTATCTTATAGTTTCAAAAATCGTTTTACATCTTACCATTTAATAATTAAATATTTTTATTATTTTTTACGTGTTTACCCAGCTTTTAAAAATACAATTCCATTTTCCTCACAGACTTTGCCCTCGTAACGAATGTAATTATAGCCTGCAGTTTAAAACTGCCTGACTGACAGGCCCGGAATTATTTTTACCAGTTGCCCTGTACATCGAACATTGCTTGCTTCGTGTTGAAAAATGAAGAAACAATCCAGCGAGACGACTGTTAGCACAGGACGTGCTCCGAGTGAACGCATGAGAAATCGTATCAGCTACCGTACACGAAAACGAAATAAAAACCACAGCTATTTCAGTCTCTTCATAAAAGATTAAAGAAAGATGAAGCGACGGGAGGGACACTGATTCAGCATTTAATGAAGATTTAGCAAGCGTTTCGTCTCGACGTGGCAACGTAACGTTCAATTTTAAAATCACCATGTATAAAACAAAGTTATGCTTTATGGTTATACGGTCGCAGGCTGCAAACAAGTTTTTTCATATCTATTTTCAGCAATTTGAAATTATATAATGTTAAACCATTCCGCAGAGTGTATATTTTTTTCCCGCCGAGCAGATCATACGAATGATACCTATACAAGAGATTATAGGTCATGTATCGTACATGCAAATTATTCTTATGTTCGTCGTTATAAAAAGAAATACCCACTTGGATATAACGTAATATCAGATGCGAAACGTATCAGGATATTATGAGGAAAGATTTCAAAAAATCGCGGTACACTTCGGCTACGATTCCCCGTATGACCCGTTATGTTTTATGCACGATTATTCGACGAATGAAATTTTCGACAGAAACTATTTTCTAACAAAGTTGTTGCAGTTCTGTCCGCGTTGAAGTTTGAGAACGACATAAAAATATAAATTTAAAATACATAAGAAAATTAATTACTCTTGTTCATCGCTGTAATTTATTTAAAGTCACCAAAGTAGTAATTTAAGTTGTTATTTGTAACGATAAATAATAACAAAGAAAATAATAAGATACGTATAATTAATGCTTCCGTCTCGCCATACAAATATCAAAATTCCTGTCTCAAAATCTCAGCCTCCGACTTCTAACAAATTTATTGTATCCGCAGGTACGGTAGAAAAATATACAATAAAATATACCGAAAGCTCCCGTAAAATTATGTAGGGGAAATATCTTGAAATTTACAACGAACGAACGCTATCGACGTTTCCTGTTTCGATATTCATTTACGCATATCGTTGCGCATCGCGTAACTTGAAGCATCCGCTATGAACCTGCACTGTTCACCAATACTTCCTAATAAATAACAGAATATTTAATCGTAGCAACGAACATCCTGGAAATAACGATTACTAAATTTTCTTTAACGTCTTCTGGACGTGGATGACGCCACGCGCGCCGCTCGAATTCCTCGATGATTTGAAAAAAAAAAAAAAAAAAAAAAGAAAACGAAAGAAGGGAAGACTAAACGAATAGGTAGGGTAATTTATTAACAGCTATAAAAGGTTAATTAAGACAGTCCGGTGGCAACATTCAGCTGATGTTTGGAGAGAATTCCGGAACGATCGTGGAGCTGCGAACGAGAGTGTGGTCGTCAGTGTGTCCGCGATAAGAGTTGTCAGAGTGGTTCCGAGCGATCAGTACCGAAGACGGTCCACTTCACGTCTCGCTCGAGAGACTTCCACTCTCGAAGGCTGCCGAGTAAATAAAGAGTTCAATGGGCCGCGTGGTCGTTTCGGAATGACAAGAAAATACCTTGAATTCCATCGTTACGTTCTTCCTTCTTCGCCATCTTGATCGTCTCTCTTTGCACGCGCTGTCTTATTTCGCTTTTTTCTCTTTCGTTAGAGGAACAGCGACACGGAGCAGCAGCAATGGCAGCGGAGGATCGGACGAGGAAGGAGGAAGACGCTTGGTGAAACTGATTGTTCTGGTCGTATCCGGAGGTCGGATAACATCCTTGGATCAGCCAGGACGCATTGTGCCACGGATGAAGTGAACGCGCAAAGTGTTCATCGAAGGTGGAATTCGCTTCGGAAATGAGATCCGAAACTCGTTTTCAAGTTCGCGGAAAAATTTAATTCTACGTTTCAGCCGAACGCCGACGGTACTTGCGAGAGTTAGCCTTGGATGGAACGATCGAAATTTTACACAAGGCAAGGAGAAAAGTAATTATTAGTTCGTATTAAGCGGACCAACTTACTTATTACGTCTTCGATGGTGTTTCACGAAGTACGCGATAGGCTACGGAGAATAGACGAAAGACTTTTTTATTCGAATGTTGAACGATTCTTGATACATCTACGGATCTTTAGAGAATCAGTGATTAATTACGTTAGACATTACGTTTTTCTCAAGGTGGTACCTATAATACTAATGGTTTATTTTAAATAATCATTTATTACGTACGATTTACATTTTTACTACTATCTTAAATAATCGTTCAGTTGTCGTGTACCAGTACGAATATTGGTACATTATTTTCAAATGCAATTAGTTAAATACGATTCATTTGAAACGTAGATTTTCTTCAAATCACAGCGATCTATACGTTTATGGTATCGAATTTGTTGTTTAAATAATTTCTGCGGTAATTTTTATACGTGAATACGATCAGCAAACATAAATTCCTCGCTCTAACAGGCCGATCAAGATAAAAATGTATGCGTGTGCGTTTGAAAATATCTTTCGGCAAAAGGATCTCGTTCACAATTCTTTGCAAAAGGAAATATGAAACGCATGATAAGTTAATAAGAAAATTTCTCGATCGAAGCGAAACATGTCAAAACAAATTCACCGGTGCACAAAACGTCGGCTACGTATGACACGGGCGTACAGCTTTTTCAATGTACAGTTAGGTATTTCTGACAGGAACTCGTATTTTTTTCTTCTTATCGTAACAGCCTCGCAAATCACGCTGTGGGAAGCATGTTAAGAACGAAATCTCAAGTTGCTCTTGTACCTCCATGTTAATCATAATCATTTTTAATCGCAAAAAGTAAAATACGCTGTTCGATCCTGACCACACGCAACGACTGGGCTTTATTCCCTGAACTTGTTAAGACGATGACACGTTATGTATTTTCCTGGAAGGCAGCTTTACCCTGTTGGCGTCCTTGTAAAGGAATTAAAATATCACCGAATATCACGCAGCGTTACGTGCCGAAACGAGTACAAAAATATTCAAGTTTGTTTTCTCGCGTGTGATAAGCAACGCAGTCGCAGCTTATACATAATGAAACGATTGGTTTTCTGATATCGCGGTGCATACGTGGTTCAAAATACGTTCGAAATATGTCAACCCTCTTTCATAGCGCGATAAAATAACAAAGAATTTAGTATGCTTATCCTATTTAGTAAGTTTATCCTCAAGATTTCCTACACGCAAAGCATATACGATATTTAAGGTGACGATACGTACGACATTTGCGATAATATTTAAGACGCGATTAAGAATTTCCAACACCGTTAAAACGATTAATTAACATTAACATTTAGCTTAAACCATAGCAAAGATTCGATTAAAAAATGTACGCGTCTGAAGCGAAACATCTCTGTATAGCTGTAGCTCACGTGTGCTCACGTTAGCAAGTAGCCAGCAAGTAATTTCAGTAAACCATTTGAACAATCGAACCTGCTATCTTCTCCTTTGTCGATTTTCTTTCTCCCTTCAGCGATTCCAATAATCCGCACAATAGGAGGGCACTCGCGATGCATTCCAATTACACTGGTAAACGTATTCCATGAGCATTGTCTATTAACCAGCGATGTAGTAGCTAATAGAGGCGAAAATGTTATCGGGTATCGTTAACAATAACAGTATCTAGCCGGTAATCTATGCAGCGGAACGTTATCGTTTGGCAAGGATCGTCGAAAGGCGGCTGAAGCGAGAGCGCAAATTGGCCAGCTCGTGCCAAGCGTCGAGACACCCTCGAATCCGGTGCTAAGACCTTTCGATTAATTCGTCGCAGACGTCTGTCGTTTCCCAGAAACCCGCGAGAAGAGGCGTTGCTCTTATACGCGCTATCGCTTGCCACTCGCGGGTCTCACGAACCACCACGTTCTTCTTAATTCACCGGAAGGTGTTTCAACTTTAATCCGAAGAGTGCCATTAGGATTGACTAAACGCCTGGCACAGACCAACCGTAAAGTTCCAAGTGCAAAGTCTACTATAATAACCCTGCCCTTTCCCCGAGTTTTCCGAGTTCTTCGTCCAACCAAGCTGCCGCTCTTACTAACCCCGAAGAAAAAGAATCCATCCCCGTCTTCTTTGTTACCAACGAATATCGAGGCCTTAGGCAGACAGCGGAATCTTTCAGATAACAAGAAGACGCTTTCGCTTGGTGCATCGAAGGATCGCGGAAACGGAAGCTCGCCCACGTTCGCTTCAAATCTGCAGTCGCGTCAGATATCGCGTACGTGTGTAGATGTATACGTATATACGCGTGCATGCGTACACGCACGTACTTGTGTCTGATGCTTGCGCGTTAATGGTCTCAAGGAGATGCAGTTTCGTCTTTGCTGCTTCACGCGTATCGACGCTCGTCGAACGTATTTATTGAATAACGTAGTAATCGTTTTGCTTGTTTCGCAAATATACAGTGGCCGGGAAAAGTATTCCGCAGGATACGGATTTTTATGCATTATACCGAAACCTGTGAAAACGTACAGATTGCAAGGAGAAATGTATAAAATATTTAGAATACAGTACTCGTTAGGGTATTTACCGCGTGAAATAGTTTTCCGCGTGGGCTCTAGCTTTTCAGTCGTGTTTATAGAAATATGAATTTGCATAAATATCGTCTAGTATTTGCATATACTCTTGTTTTCCACCGAAGTATGACGAAAATCAAGCGTAACAAAATTGCGACGGAGGGTTCGTTTTTTGAGAAAATCAAGTAATCTTTTCATCAGGTTCCATATTTCCTTTCCAACCGCATCAAATTGTTTGTAGCTATATGAAACTACTGCTAAATGATATAAAACTTGATACACTTGGATCTGATTAATTAAATGCGAGTCTGTGCGAATCGTTTTTGCAGCCGCTGTATTAGAAGGAATTATAGAAAAGAATATGAATTTCCTGTGATAGAACCGAGTTTGGTTTTTCTCTAAAATTATATTGTACGATACAGTTCATCTTAATACGTACAGACACGTAGGTTTGTATGAATATAGTGAGATTTGTTTCAAGATCTTGGCAACTTGCGCAGATTGTGCTACATGCAGCGAAATAATGATGGTAAATACTACGCGAGATGATACGAGGTAAGCATACTTAATTGCGAACGTGATAAGGAAGTAAAGACGAAATGATAAAATCACTTTCGTGAGATAAAACAAACAAGAATAATATAATCTTTGGACGCGTTACACTTTACATAGATATGAAAATGATAAAAGTAGGTAGTAGGGTTCATAGAATACACTCTGAAATGATAGTTCTTTACAAAAATTAGAAAATTCAAATTTCGTTGAATAATGTTTTATAAAATTCATACAAAATTACACAGAAGGAAACATAAATATAAATAAAGTATAAAGGAAATATTTTACAAACGAGAATGAAATGAATTAACTATACGAATAAATAATACTATCTGATATATCTGATATATTATAAATATAAATATATATATATATATATATCGTATGTGCTATATTATATATACACATAAAATTTTACCAAACTCAGAGTTTGAATTTCAAAGAACATTATATCGTACGTTTGTTGATATCTTGGTAAACATATAAATCTTTTAAAGAAATGCGATAATTAAATATCAATGGTCAAGGTTTCTATGTAACGTGCACGGTAAATTTATTCTGGTAATGTCGTTTACGTAGAATTCCTATCGGCCAATGCACAAACACACATGCTCGACATATAGATACGTGTATCGACAATAATGAAAGAGCAGGTGAACAGGAATTTCCTTTTCCTGGAACGTGACACAGGGTTCGAAATGTGACTGTATGCTGTATACGAAGGTAAACGGGTTGCGAACACCACTTCAGCTGAACTTATAACTAAAACGTCGATGAATTATTCAAGGAGACACTCAACTGAATAATTGATACACATGAGAAGTCAATGGGCCCATATACATATGTATCTATGTAGTATGCATACGTATGCTCGCGGTTCACTTTGCAAGCCAACGAAAGTATGCTTTCTGAACGTTTAGCAGCTGCACAACATGTAAATTGCTCAATTTTATCCCCAATTAATTCTATGGCTTGACGCGTCTCTCGAAGCAACGAGGAGAAAATTACTGCGCGAGACGCACCATTTTGAATTATGTTTTCGTTGAGCTCAATTTCGATTTGAAACTGTTATGTTCGTTTTATATTTTTATGCATCGTCCGTTTGAAATAACGACAAATTAATGGTGCTTTCATATCCATTCTACTTTTTCTGTTAGTTTCCATACAAATGCAGGTACCAATTCTTTCTTCAGCATGTAGTAGTTTAATTATAAATATATCTCTTGTTTAATGTTTGCATTTTCCCAATTGTGACGGCCTAATTACGATAAATAAATTGCTACTAATGCAACTATTATCACTTACTTTTATTTCAATTATTTTATTCTTTTAATAATCTATTTACATAGGCATTGCACACGTACACCTGATGCTGGCACTTATTTTTACTGTGCATCAAATTTTTCTATCTTCCTATATTTTAATTTATCAAACGATACAATTAATCAAAAAAATATATATATAATATTATAAAAATTATATATACAATGATATGCTTTTTGTACAGCACGAACAAGATATAAATATATCATACAGAAACGTCGAATATTTCTGCAGATGGCATAGAATTTTTATCGTAGATTATTGATCGTAAGTAATAACTGTAAAAGATACTTAAATTCCCAAAATTCCGTCCTAAATATTGCAAAGTTCTGCTCTCGCTATAATTGAACCCCACAAAATTGAAATTAGGGGATCCACGATCCTGAGGCTGCTGGGACATTGCCGATGATAAGCATTCTGTGGTTTCGTGGAATCTCAATATTGAGCTGTCATTAATTGCAGCGATGAATCTCTGCGGTATCGTCAAATTTCGTGGCATTTGACGAGATCGCATTGTTTATATCGGAAAAGGAACTTTGATAGTGAGTTACGTTCATACATTTGTAGATATACATCTAGTACGATATACTAAATGTAATCAATGAATTCTTAGCTCATTAAAGAGAGTAAAATCTTCACCTCCCACTTCTAAAGAATATATTAGGATTTAAAACGTTATTCCATAAAAATAGAGATAAAGATACAAACCTATAGAAATAATTTGCAACGTATATTCTTTGTCTAGTACTTCTTTTTCTTGTAGAATTTATTACACAATACATGTACGAGTATTAAGGAGACTTACGTATGGTTATTATTATGATCGCATTACGTGTTCTTACGTTGCATTAATAGATACCGTAAATATAAATTCATAGTACAAACGACGTCAAGAACGAAGTCATGCAGATCTATGGTTTCAACAAAATTTCACTAAAGGCTTCATCTGAGAGAAAATCGCGTTTGAAAATTTGTCAAATATATCTACGTGAATTTGCCTAATTTTCTAGACAAACTATATAGTATATTGAAATAGCAAATTAACATTATTGCATAAAATAAATTAATTATAGAATACTACACTCACATGAATATTATTCAAATATTGGAACGGTGTGCAACACACACGTATTAAATCTCTACTACAATGTACTTCAATTAAAATATTTCTTTTAACGCACACCTTCAAAGCAGCCCATTATAAAGCAATAATTTGAACGAGTACAAGGAAAAACAAAATTTAATCGGTATTAATAATCGTTGGTTAATACCGATTGGGGAATGCCTTTAGCTACTAATTTCAATATACCGATAGCCGGTTATTCGAATTATATTATTCAAGTTAGTATACATAATTCATCGCGCGTTCCTGATACCTGCTAGCTAGGGCGTATATTATGCGCAAATTTCGTAGCTGGCTTTACACATATTGTGCACTGTTGAATTGCCGTTGACCTTTTCATCCTGTGTAGCCGAATTTTTTTCTTTTTTTTTTTCGCCGGGAGATCGTCAGAAGATCAAACCAACAACCGTGTTTAATTAAACAGCGATGCTCTGAATAATGATTCGCCGTTTCCTGTTCCTCTTCGGTAAATAATGGCGAACGAGTTTGTGTACCGGTGCGTTTCCCTGTGGCCAACGATACTTCCTTGTGGCGAAAACTTTTCGAAAAATCCGCCATTCGCCGAGCGTAATTTTATGCTAATACCGTGAACGCTTTTTTCCACGTATAATTGAAAATTAAGATTAATCATTTATTATTACCGTGTTAAAAATGACCCGAAGCGTTGAGATATTTTGAGTAATACTTCGCATGCATCACGGGGAATTTTAAAAAGCGGGCGGCCGCATTAATTTGAATTTTAAGAAGGCGAGCAAGACGCCAGGTAGGTACGAGGAAGGAAGTTGCAACTCTTCCGGAGGAGAAAGTAAAGGTTAAGTTGTAAACTATAAAATAGTTAAGACCGTCTTGGAATTTTTAAAGGCTCTGCTTTCTTTCCTCAAAATCTTTCGAACAGATATTTAAATGATTTAAAAAGTTACCTTCTATCGTTTTAGACCGTAGTACCTTCTTCCTTCGTGGATATTAATTTCATTTATGAGTGTGTGTGTGCGTGTACTACGATTGTACAATGTAACTACTCAAACTGATAATCGTTGTACGTATGTATATCGACCGTGTATTATAAATCATTTTTATTGCGATTTTAACGCTACTTGAACAACAATACTGATCGTAATAAAAATTTGTTGCAGATTTTCTTGATTAAGTATCTGTTGTCTCGATTTGATCTTCATCGACGTTCTATCACCCTATTCAGGAAGATCATGCTTCTCAAGGACAACCTATGTATAACCTAAGAACAGGAGAAAATATATTTCTTAAGTGTCGTTTCTTTACTCTACCTACGACTTACAAGTTGAAATAAAGCCAGATTCGATGTTTTACACGGAAAAGAGAAGCGTGGAGGGGCGGAGAATGAGACAAATGGCGCTTCAGCTTTAAACGATGACACAAGTTCTAGTTTCCACCTGAAACCTGCGGCGGTTGTTCGCCGGAAGCGGAGAGGATCGGTCACGTACAATACCTCGGACCAGATCCCCAGTGAGCGGGCACTTTCGTCGATCTATTAGTCGCTCAATTACCCAAAATACTCCGAGATACGCGCGTTGGATACAAAGTCCTCTGGCAGTATTCGATACACTTCCGGCACCGTAGTCGATAACAGGGATACAGGAGTTGCCAATGCTTACGATCGAACAATCGGGTACGTCTTATTCTCGTCGATGAACTTCCAGTTAATTGATTTTTTCAACAAACGTTCTGTTCGTTTCTAGTAGAAAAAGATGAGATGGAGATGGAGGTAGAGGTTACGAATTGGCATTGAAGAAATTCATTTTAATTGTTGCCATTGAAAAATCAAGTTAAGTAATTTTGTTTGAGTAATTAGAACATTCTTTAAGGAACGTGATATTTGTTCTCTTATAACACTGTTGTGTATATTTCAGCAGACTCGATTATTTCAACTTTAACGAATATTTTTCTGCCATCACGAGGTTTGTAGGAAGTTTTTCCTTACCGGAACATTAATCAAGAAAGCAGAGTAAAAGTTATTCAACTTGTACAAACACAATTAGCACAAACACGGCAGTAACTTTTCTTATTACATCTCCTTTTCAATTCAGTGCTGTCCACAAACTATTTAAACAATCTTCTCCCTCTATTTTGAATCTCCCATAACAGTGGAATATGCGAAACATATTCCTTCGCGTTGTATTTAATCAACGAAAAATATTTTCTTAATTCAAATTATCTTAATTGAAATTACATTGTTTCATAGTTTGTATCTTTTATACGCTTTGGATCTGCCTACGTTAAGCACGATATCAGTGACATTTGTCAATGACACGACGATACTTGCAAGTCACGAGAAGCCACATACTGCATCCTCGCGTCTACAAGACCGTCTAAACCTGCTTCGGAGCTGGTAAATGGAAAATCAAAGGTAACGAGACCAAATCGGTGCACGTAACTTTCTCCTCAAGGAAAAGTCAATGCCCTCTTATGAACAATGCAAGAATACCGGAAGCAACGTCGGTCCGATACTTGCGACTACATCTGGAATCTTAACCGGAGGGAACACACGTCAATAAAACGAAATCAGACTGATCGAACATTCAAACATGTACGTAAAATACTGGCTAACAGATCAAAATTACCATTGGAGAACAAAATAAAAAAAACCTCATATGAAAAAACGATATTAATATCGATATGGACATACGGAATAGAACTTTGTGGATGTGATAGTAAAGATAGCATTGGCATTTTACGGAGAGTCCAATGAAAAATCCTCCGTTCAATGACCAACACACCGTGGCACGTATGGAATCAAACTCTCCACGATGACTTCGGCATCCTCTTCGTAGCAAACGCTATCAAAAAAAGGAGTATAAAGCGTCACGGCAAACTAGAAACGCACTCCAACCCTCTCGTGCAACTACCCCTACAACAGCAAGACTTTCGAAGATTAAAAAGCCTCTGGTCAATCGAGTTGAAGCTAGGAAAAAGAGGCTTCTTCACTGGAAGAAGCTGGAATGCTATGGTCCTAATTACTCGGAACTTATATCGTTATATCAGCTAAAAAGATTGGCTTCATGGAAGCTGATTATATATATAAAAGGAAAGAAAAATTTTATACTTCAAGGAAACAATTAATCATAATTATTACGCGTTTAATGAAAATATTACGCGTTTGCTGGAAGATAGCGCGCGATATCGTCTCGGTGCTCTTAATGACAAATGCAGTTTAGCGGAAGACCGTTTCATGCGGGAGTAAAGCTTGGATAGTACAGTATTAGCCGACCTATTACCCTAAACGTCCTCGAAACACGTGTACAGTGCGAAATCCTTTGGGCTGCATCCGATACGCCTGTAGCTTTAAAGTCAATAATTAAAGGAGTTCCACTACCGGCTCGTTATCCCTTAGCACACGTTCCAAACTCTCTTCACGGCTAGACAGATTTCTATTCAAACATATTTTGTATTTACTGCATAATCATGAAGAATTGAATTTATCAGGTTTATGCGTTTACCAGTGCGCACGTGTGAAACAATTAGCCAATTTTATCACCGAGCATCGTTTATGATATTATACTTGTATGTTTGTTACATAGTGTTTGCACAAGTTACATATGTTTAGTAGTCTCAAACAATTATTTGCTTGTTTAAATACAATGTGTCATTATTATGTCGTTTTAGCAGTTAATTGAAATGCCGTTCAGTAAATTCTTTTCGATTAACTTGCACGAACGTCACATCTATATTTCTCGTTCCAAGTTTCTGATTTTTCTGAAATACCTGAAATTGCTCCGCGTTTAGCAATTTGAACGTTTCTGGTCTAAAGATTATAGCATTCTGGTAGAACAAATTTGATAGCAAGAATGAAAAAGTCACGACGATGAAGACCGGCTGATGTAACTCAGCTTGCGCTTGTTGTTAAGAGACCTTCTTCATTTCCTGATTCATATCTCTTGCCCACCGACCATTTCTTAAAGTCATCCAGAACGTCAGACGTCTCGTTGCGTATCCCGATGGTTTTCACGATGAAGATGATAAATACGGTCAAGCAATTTTTGTTTTCAAGCGTATAACTGCTGTAATCGCATCCTGATGAATTCATTACTAATGTGAGCCTCAAGACATTTGTCTGCACAAAGTACATCATTCTGTTGCTTTAATTAGTGGAGAGATTTTTGTAATTTTCTCACACATGTGTACAATCGCACATGGATACGCGTTGCGTGTGCTTAGATTTATTCCTCGCTTTCTCCGTCGAACAAAAATTTTACTTTAATTACCAACAATATTTGGAATCTACCAACTTAATATACATATAAAGAATATATACTCTTTTTCGATAATCGAATTGCGCACTCCTCTGTTACGTATCTTGAAAACAAACGATCAGTTATCGTGCGTTCAATACGTATTTTATCGCTTAAAGAGGAAATTAGAATCTGCGATATCAATCTCAGACAAAATATAATAGCATCCAATCTATTTACCATCTACTATAAATATTCATGAATCTCTATGCAAAATGCTATTGCACGTTTCACAATGCAAATAATCGATCGATCCATGAAAAATCATCCAATTATGAATAAATGACTCGCTACGTAAGACACTGGCTGACAATGCTTCGTGAAATATCGTCAAGCGACGTACTCGTACGTCTGTACAAGTCGATTTGAACGTTGAAGATCTATTAATTAACATCGAGTACTTCATTTTCACAACGTTTCGTATTAAAAGTTTCGTATCATTGAACGACGCGCGAAACACAAATCGGCTTTAGCCGAATAATTATCCAATCGATCGTATCGATTTCCCGTGTTACCATCGGGGCGTAGATTGAGTTAATTGATCCAAGACAGCGTCATCCGCCGTGAGATCGGGTCCTTGGTAATCTGATAAGCGCGTACTAGAGGATAAGCTGACGCCGAAGGAGGATCGCGTCGATACGTGGAAGCTGTTCTTCACGCAAGTGAATCGTGTCCTGGTCGCTCATCGACGACGATCAGACTTCCTTAATGCTGTTCCTGGTTCTCGGAGAGAACAGCTGTACCATTGGTCAGATTTTTGCACAACTTACAGAGACGTGTCAACGACCGGACGATTGCAGTCCAATCCCTCACGGTATAACAGGTCTCCGACTCGCGGCTTTTGCCTCTGCTCTTCGTGCTTCCTTCGTTGCGTGTCCGAGGAACTTGCGTCTCGCGCGTTCATCCTTTGCTGTCCAATTAGAGATTCCAATTCATTATAGTGCAATCCACTGTTACGGTTTTCGCGTCAGTTTGTGTCTCGGAAAATCGATAACGGGCCGTATTTGTCTCTCTGTTCTAACAAACGTTCCTTTGTTATGTTATATATATTTACATAATGGTATTCTCCAATGTGGGTTCATTATATCTCTACGGTAATAAAATATCGAGACACTAAAAATATCGAGTGGCTGCCATTTGAATTTTTGTACTTATTCGAAGAACAACAGGAGACACGCGATTCTGCTATATTTTCTTCGTTTCCAATATACGAACTGAAAGTCTTGCGATGTTTTACGATTATAAAATAATTGGAGTAAGAGGAATGTATTATTGCTCTACGGCTTCAAAGTGCTATTTTCATTAAAATGCTATTGTGAATTAGAATGTCGCTGCTGATACAGTTACAGAAGCACGGAAGTATCTTAATATCATTTGTAAGAACTACTCGTTTGGCGTACATTATTGCCAGTTTCCCACAATTCAACGATGCCAGTGAATGAATTTAAGAGCAGTTCATTGACAGTGCTACGCAAGTGCATTTCATTTTCAAAAGTAAGGATATTAAGAGAATATAAAAGGAAAGTTACAGTCCTAATGAAACTGCACGCGTTCTTGTCTCCCACCTTGTTATATTATTTTTCTAGACGATTTTACGCTTCTTATATCAGTCATTGTTTTTCCTACATTAGCATTTTACATTTTTACATTACACTTGGCATTCACGCTTTGCGCTTTTTGCGACGTATACGAGCAAGATTTTACACTATGACGGTTTAATCGTGAAGCGTTATTTCGTGTGTGTAGGATACCACACGCTAAAGTATCTTCGTGTTAGTATGAAAATCAAGGCTGCTCCAGATAATCGGGGATGTAATGAAGATTGACGATCCGATAGCGGATAATGACGAAAGCGTTGTACGTGCAGAGATATTATGTGCAAGGGTGTAATGTCTGAAGAAAATGTCAAGATCATTATCCGTGAGATAAGCATTGTGAATTCTTACGAATTATCATACTTCGTTAAGAAGCGGATTCATTAACCGCGATATCTGATTTGAGAGGTATCTCTTAATTGCAATAAAATCAGCTGTGACATCCTAACGACGGTTTTAATCATTATTTATGGCTAAGGTTCTATCGCCAGTATGTTGTTAACTGTATATGTTTTTATTACAGAACCGTTATTATGTGTGCGCGCGCGTGTGTGTGTGTGTTGTGCGCGCATTTATCGTGTGTATGCGCGTTGTTGTGTGTGTGCGCGTGTCCCTCATTATACGTTTCATTTTCGCGAATCCTTTAGAATGCCATATCACTTGAAAGTTACACGTACCTTATCGCTAAAAAATATCCGGACGTTTTCTTATTTTTGCATGGTGCAATTCAATTATAAAATTATGAAAAGATCAACACAACGTGATTTTCCTTTTCATTATTATTACATCTGGGCATCGCGCAATATTATGGCACGATGTAGTTCATCTTTAAGAACGAATACACAGACAGCGGATTTTCATGCAATTTCATATTTCCGCGAGGAGAGCCAAAAAGATGGAATCTACGCAGTAATTTGCTTTGTCTACTGGAAATTACTGCATCTTATATATTTTATATATTTATTTTTGTATATCATTAAATTTATTTATTAATTATTATTGTGCGATATTAAATCAATTAAATTTACCATAAATGCGTAAAAAATCCACCATCTGCTAATGGATATGCAACAGAAAATTAACATTCATAGCGTCAGCCCTTATAAAACAGTTCTATCGTTCGAACAATTCTTTATCCTTAGATCGTTTAGTTTCTAAGCTACCGATCGGACGAATAAGGTTCTTCTTCTAACTTGATAAAGACATTGCCGCAGTCATGATACAGGTAGCAGGATGGTATGACAAAGGATAAATACGCGATTGAGCGATTAATTTTCTATCCTTTAATCTAAATTGAAACGTCCGAAGAAAAATTGGTGAGATTAAAACAATGTGATCGGCACGCAACTCGCGCGCTTACGTTTCCATTAAACTCGCGAGTACTCTGTGAAAAGTAATTTGTCCGTGGCACGTGAACCGACTGAAATTACACGAATGGATGAGACAGCAATGCTCCGTAAGGCGCGAAAAGACAACACGGTGGCAAAATAGATACGTTCTGTTATATTCTGTTCGTCCTAATTGCCGGCCCGTGCAAATCGCGCTGAAAATATCGTGTCGTCTGACGAACGGGGAAACACGCAAAGACATCTAATTAGCTGGAACGTTTGTCACACTTTCAACTGAAGTTTTAATAGGGCTCTCCCACCTGAGACGAATTAGTTCCCTCACGACCGGAAAGATCGCGATATTTTTATGCGTCTTTGCGACAGTCGGTTGGAATTTCTCGCGTTAATTCCGTACGAAAGTCTATTTGTTTATCGAAAGAACGTAAGGTAATTTCCAAGCCGTCCTGCTCGCCTCCATCTCTCGCGTTCGTTTATTTACCTTGACGAGAAGCAGTTGCTCGTTACTAATTAATTAACCAATTAAAATTCAACGAAAGGCCGTCTGTATCTTCTTGGGAAACTGTCTAGAGCGAAGTATTAATTCCTATATTTTCGCAGGCCAAGTACATACGGCCAGCCAAAGAATTAATTATCGATACTTCGATATTAATTGTCTAATTAGGAACGCCAGTCTTCTTCCACGGGGAAATAAGTATCTTTTCTGGTTCTGTTCTTAAGAAAGTATCGTTCCTCCTATCGTGATCCGGTGGGAAAGTTTCGTCGGAAAGAAGCTTATTTGTTCGTTGAATGGAAGCATCTATAATTATCGTGGATATTCCATTGCTGTTTGATTTTTCAATTGCTCGTGCCGAATAATCGTGGAATCGATCGCCAAGAGGCAAAGGTTTACTTCGAATCTCATACTCTGCGTCTCAACGCTAACGATATACACGATATACGTTGCTTGGATCCGAAACGCGTGTACATTAAATTAATTTTCTTCACGAACTGTTGGCCGCTTCAATTACCGAGTATTACGCGGCCATTGGGATTGAATATAAATGAACTCGACTAGCGCTTATGAAAAATAAACGTGCAAAAAGATTTGCGCGTGGTCGCGCATCCATGTAAGTTGCCAGGTTTAAAGTGTCTACGCTAATTAAGCGGCCGAGAGATCGATTCGAAGATCGGTCGAAATCACGGTAGCTGGCAACAATCTCCGACCGGCACTCCTGTTTAATCGACAGTAGTGACGTTTATGGAAGCCTCTTGCTTTGCATAATTGCCGCTTATGCATGTTCGACGATGGTGCAAGAGAAGAGAGGGAGAGAAGGGGCGTCTTTGGTTGCCGGATGGGGTTGTTGGATGGTCGGCTACGTGTTTGTGTATTTCTGCGATGTGCCGAGTACTTACCACGTACTTGCTGCTCAGAATGGCAACACTAATGGTACCTCGACAATACAACGAGCTGCAAACAGGACTCCTGTCTTTATGGGGTTGCTATACTCCCCTTTACCTACCTCAGCTCTTTCCTTTTCCGTTTCGTTTACCTTTTATTTTGCATTTTTTGTCATGTATTATACGCGCCTGCCACGCACAAGAACAAAACCACAAAGAGACAGAAATACAATATAAAACCGGACACAGCTGTAACATCGCCGCGTAAGGAATACGATAAACTACCTTAAAAGAAACAAACGTATACTTCAAAATATAATCCAGCCAGACCTAACAGAGTCGCTAATGATCTCGCAGTCGATGCGACGTGAAACGTGCAAGAAGAAGAGTTTTCTCTTTTTTTTTCTTTTTTTTTTTTTTTTATAAATATTTTTGTATACGGCGAGTATGGGGCGTGTCTGGCGAGAATCGAGTACAAAGTTCGAGCAATCACGTTCGGCTTTCTTAATGCTAAGAACTCGTGGAAGAAGTAACGGTGTTCGATTTAAAACAAATTTCGTACAGGTTCGCGGAACACATCAAGAACTTACGACGCGTGTGCACGATTTATTCGCATAGCGGATCTTTACGACAAGTAATATCCTACACGCGCTTCTGCCCTTTCCGTGTGTCCGTGCAATTTGTCCTGAATGATGGCGTTGCGCTATTGCAATATCACCAAGGACGACTTGCGACTCTCTTTTTTCCTCCCCTGTTTCTTTTCCCATGCGGAGTACGTCATTGCAGCTTGTGTCAATCATACATAGGTACGCACGTATGTACGTGGAAAGCAGGTGTGGAGAATCTTTTTTTATTCATCTTTCGTCACGCGAGAGGTTCTCCCGTTGTTAAATAATTGCGTAAGAAGCAAGCGCAAAACACATTGCGTATTATATTCTGAATATTTAAGGAGTACCAGTACTATCTGAGATACCTAATATAAATTATAATTTATCGTGCAATAGAATTAATTTTACCGAAGGTATCTGATATAAATTTAATATGGCGTTGTTATAGTTATTGAGTAGGTTTGAGCGACGTAAGACGAGCGATATTAAAAGTGTTGACTGTGTTATTCTGTTTCTTAAGTTTACGATCGGTATATACGTATATTTCGTGAATAATTCACCAAACGCTGCGCTAAAATTGTTTTATACGCCGATGTGTATATATATATATAACTGTAGATGTGAGTTACCGTGGAAAACTGGGAAATGAAGTGCACTAACCTGTTCTGCAGATTCGGTGATAAAAGAGTGGCAGTATTGTATGCTGAAGTGCGCTCTAGGCTCTCGGGCGAGGAAGCTGAATTGAGCGTGCTGAGGTTCACAGGTTGCGTACGAGATGCGCCTTAACGCGTGCGCCATTTGCACGCACTGAAAAAATGAAAAAAAAGCCGATAATTGTTTATACCTTCAAATCGTTTTTCTATTTTCTTACATGATTGTGCTACAGCTTTGTTACAGCAGATTAAGTACGCATCTTCTTGTAAGAGCGAAAGAAGGGAGAGCAAAAGAGAAAAATTTTTCTCTAAACACGTCTTAATTTCAAAACAGATAATACTTTTTTATTCCTAGGTTTAATTTCATCTTTAAGTTTAATCAAACATTGTCGGTTAAATTTATGATAATCACGTACTGCTATTCTGGACTCCGATGTGCTCTAAGTAAACGAGTATATCCTTCATGATTTTGAAAGAACCTAGCAACGTGTGACTTTTACATTACCTTTACATTAATATTAACAGCTTAATTATAAAGAGCGTACACACGTACATATATCACAGGCGCCTTTTCATTAAAATAAATTAACAAAATGTGTATGCCGAAGCACGAAATAGGAGCGAAACAGAAATTGAATGCAGCAATCGTAGATTCCATTTAGATTTTTATTACCAAATTATTATAATTTATCAATATTAATTAATTTTTATTACCATATTAATTACCAAAGTAATTTAATTACTTCGATTATAACGAGTCTTATATTATACACATTGCTTACTAAGCAGTTTTACGTTACACATATGCTTCATAAATAATAAATGTTCATCAATCGATACATATATCGAAGAAACGACCGAGCGACATCCGCATTGAACGTGCTAGTGGTGTAGAACAAATCCGCAATGATGTAGAGCAAATATCAGCCGAACATTCGTAGAATCGCGAATCTAGTTTAAAACCGAAAGTAAATTCAACGTGAATTTCGTATGTTCGTTTTTCATAATATATAAAAGAATAAAAGAATTTATCAAGCGATAAGAGCACTTATCCAGCAATTGTGAAATTAGAGATAGGCAGGTATATTTTATCAGCTTTTAAAAGAATCAAGCGCCAGTGATTTCGCGTCGAGTCTCGACGAGCTTGGAAAAGATCGTAATACCAACAATTTCCTCCGTGTTTACCGCGTGGGATCTGACTATTTGCAAAACGGATGGTAATTGCAAGCTTTCCTTCCCTTTTGAATACTAAATAAAAATGTCTACCGAATAATGATACGCTACTTCGAAGGTACGTCAGGTCAGAAGATCAAAGCAGCTTGTTACGTTTCAGTCTGCAGGCACCGGCAACATTTCTCAAGCATAAAGTAGCAACGTCTCTCGCGACATCGTTCTCGCCCGTTATCTTGCGTTATATAGATATTGCGGAGCTCGTTGAATTTCCCTTTGCGATTTTATGCGCTCTTACTAGTTTTCACCGTTTGCTTGCTCCCTCGTTCCCTCCCTCGCCATATTTTTTCCTGCATGTTCAAAAACTTAGACGCCCTTTTGAAGTGTATCGCAACGTTCCTCAAACGCTAGTTTGTTCGGTGGTCGCGAGTAATGGTAATAAGAAAAGTATATCGTTTCCTGAAACGAGAGAACTTTTACTTTTCACGTTCAAGAATGAGACACTTGCAATATCGTCGGGATGGTTTCGACATACGATTTTTCGATACGGTGGATCTTAACTCCTAACGATAGATTTTGCTAGTAAGTTTGCATAATCGTAAGTGTTTTAAAGAATATTATGTAAAGAATATTACGTGGAAATATTAAATTCCATATACTCCAACTTTCGAATGATAATTACGTATTTTTAATGATTTATTACGTGCAATAATTTTACATCCTACGATTACATTGGTTTTCTGTTCATTTTAATTCTTGTTTCACGCGTTTCGTTTGATGTGATAGAATTTGTCCGAGCAATTGCATCAAAAAGGAGATAGTAGTATCATATATGGAATCATAGAAAAGAAATGCGTGTAGAATCATACAGGTAGAAAAGAAATAGTAGTTCGATAGTGGCTTAACGATAGCTTTGATAATAGACGCGTGAAACGGTCGGTGTGCAGGAAGGGTTGCTCGTCGATAGGCGCTCGGTGTCTGAATTTTCGAAACTTCGTTACTAGAACGCAAACAGGTCTGTTGTTTGCATCATACTCTATGTTTTCTGGTCTTCATAGCAGCGTTGCTCAAACCTTACAAGTAAACCAGGCTTCCCCCATCCGTGCGTATTGTCTTCCGTATTAAGAGTAAAAAAAAAAAAAAAAAAGAAGTGAGAAGTCATATGAGATCTGGTAATCTCATTTTGAACTCTCTTTCACCTACAATAATGATGCAAGGAACAACATTATGTACTAGCATCAGCACATTATTTAATTACAATTTATATAATTTCATGATTTAATTCTGAACATGTAATAAATATTTTTTCTATAATAAATATTTATTTTGTATTAGAAATTCTGAATATGTAACAAATATTTTTTCTATAATAAGTATTTATTTTGTATTAGAAATTTTCACCAATTTGCACGAAGCATTGAAGAAATGGAACGAGTAGAAGGTGGACGTAGAACTGCACATGCATCAGTTAAATAAAAATTCTTCTTATTAATGTACGCTTTTATCTTAATTTTGCATCATTTTGATTAAACCCATAAATGGTAATGACAGTTGTATGAGTCGAGTCTTTGAAGCAGCATGTGTACAAAAAGATAGCATCCTCATTAAAGTAGATAAGTCATAAATATCACTTAAATGCATCGAAATGTCAAGAGATATCGCAGCTCGTTATAAGCGATAGTAAATCTTCGGCGAGCTCGGACTGATGAGCGTAGGATGAATTGAAATGAGGCGAATCGAAGCCAAGCACTGATAGAAGATGCCCAATACAATTTTATAAAACAGAAAGATACATATTTTTCAATACCTATCAACACGAGTATATATTCATTATAGCGTGATCTTTTAGTAAGAAAGACACAGCACTTTTATCATATCTCGGATTCTATAGAGTGTTTATTATATTCGACTTATCACCTATTTTTTCAACATTTCCTATTGGCTTATGAAAATTTCTGTACATTTATGTATGCCGTTCACCGTGTAGCGAACTAAAAATAATTCGTAACTAATATTTATATATTTTCGTGTTATTTTATATTAAGAAGAGACGAATATTCATATATTTTATCATTTACATACAAATATACATTTTGCTCGTCCTTTTAATTCACCAGTATTACACGACTTAATATCTGATTGATATTTATTTAAAATTAAACAATTTATTTGCCTCGTTCCTTAATTTATCTTGTTGAATATTCGAATGTTTTAATTGAAATGAATAAACGAATTGCAAAATAAATAATAAAAGACAGCTAATATATTTGAATTTACGAGAAAATGCATGAGTGACCTTTACTTCTAGCGTCTGATTGATGATACACTAAACAAACTACTTGTAGGTAACGGTACCGCGCTTCTGCAAATGTGGTTGACAGAGTTGATTGGAAGTTATGTTATAAACATTATCCATCACAGACTGTCACAACACTTTTCCTGCAAATGTAATAATTTCATATATTTGCACTGTATGTATAATCAGATGTGTCTTGAATTTCATATTATTATTTATAGAATCATTGGTATTCTTCTGAGAATGTGCTGTTACAATAGCAACTGTTAATGCATGTTGCTTTGTGACGAATAAATCCAAATAACAAATTCCTTTGAGTAATTGAAGTATGATTTAAATTTTTATGAAGAACTATTTTGATAAACAAAGTTGCACTTGAAATCGTACATATTCTACAAATTGTTTGGTATGAAATTAAAGCAAGTGAAATATGTAATATATTTGTTATATTCCTTATTATGCTATTACACTCTTAGAAATTCTTACAAATTTTTGAAATATATTTCATCTCTTGCACCTTTTTCTTTGAAGAAAATATATCAGTGCATCTTTTGTAATAGCATAAAATATGCGTGATCTTGTTTATACATATATATATATATATATATATATATATATATATATATATATATATATATATATATAATGCAAGTAAGATTATTTAATTAATTAAAATATAAAAATAAAAAGTGTAAATATATTTTAATTTATTAATTGGTTATTTATGGCTTGTAATTAAATAAACTACTGTGCGTAAATAAAAATATAAAGATTATATCGTTACAGTGATGATAACTTTGAAATAGAAATGTGCAATAATCTCATTTATAGTAATAAGGAATGGAAATGATTACCTATAATACCGACGCGTACAAGTTCACACATTAGGTAGGTCTTAAAATGCTTAGTTTCAATGATTGTCGATAGAGTACGCTATTTCATAGTAGTCGCTTCTGGGATACTTGTTCACAGCTGTGTGTAATTTACAATTAACAGATGTTCATTTATAATATATAATAATAATAATAATAATAACGTAAATCATTTATTTACGATTTCATGCTCTGCATTGAAATTATGCTTTGTATTTATGAACAATTTTTTTGTAGCACTGTCGAACTTGTATATTTAAAAAATTAAGCTACTGGTAACGTTAAAAAGTAATAAAAGTAAATAAGTAATGTGTTATAACGAAAAAAAAATGTGTCAACTAAAACCAGAAGAAAGCAGCGTGAAATATAATAAAACGATTTTCTTTAATTCGAGACATGCATAGGTATAAATGATCGATAAAATAAATATTAACAAATCGTACGACAAAGATAGAAAAGAACGGAATATCGTTATAAGACTCAACAACTTGAAAATGAAAATTACATAAAACTAATAGAAACATTGTTAAATTAGCCACGTCGTACTCTTTTCTCCAATAATGTAATATTTGAATGAAACGATGCAATTTTCTCATTAAAGCGGAGAAACTTGATTAATTTTGAAACCACCTGGATAGAATAATCGCGCGATTTACACGCATCTAAAGCGATGCATCTATCCGCTAAAGTTTAACACAAACTATGCTTATTTTTACAAGCTCACAAAAGAAATGAAAAGATAAGAGCATACTCCAAACGAAGCAATAATAAAATCAAATAACGTTGCGTATCCGAACATTCGATTTGATTGTTTGCTTCGTAGCCGTCTATCTAACATTTTGTCGCGATACATGGTGAATTGGATGGTTTTGTCGTTTCTTGTTCACGGAGTCTGTTCGATAATTAGGTAATCAATCCAACGGCACGGCGGAGGTGAAGCATTGTTGTAGCGCTGCCTCGATTAACACGGCGCGGCGGCACGTCGCGAGGAAAGAGAACGAATAAATCGCAATTATTGGCCACTTCGGTCCTTTTCGAACCGACCCGAGATGAAGTTTCGTTCATCGAATTCGTTCAGCAACATGGAACTTTTAATGGCTCGCAGCCGTACCTCCGTTCGTAGAAAAATCCGCCGGAAAAGTTCGTCGTTCCTGGCGCGCGAAGTCTGCTGCCCGAACTTTCAAGCGATTTTGAGATATTGTTCGACTTTCCGGCGAATCATTCGCAACGGTCAGTCGTGAATTTCTAATTACGAATTCGATCGTTATATCGAACCATCTTAACGCGCCAAAGATTTTAGAAGCGTAATCGATGATACTAAATCAACAATCATACTAAATTATTAATTGCCGCCTGCTGCCGTGTCGTAGCAAAACATGTTTTTGATATTGAGTAGTTTTCCAGTATCGATTATTTCTGGTACAATATCGTGAGCGTATTGTACGTGTTAGAAACACGTGTTCGTAAAAGATAGATTTAAGTTCGTTGGTTATTTAGGACACTGGAAATAATTTTGGAAGATATAATAGGCGAGCCTGAAACAAACGAGTATTCATAGCATGTACGTATCTGTATAACGAGAAACTTTGAGAATAAATGGAGTTAGCAATTCTATAAACTTTTTCTCTATAAATTATAAATTGGAATAAGTTTCTCAATTCTTGCTTTTTTAATAGTATTCTAATCGAGTATTTAATAAGTATATTTCTGCGAATATTTTTTCGATTTAAAATTTTCTATTAAAAAAAGGTAAGTACCTTAATATATTAGAACCAATTAATCTAATAACAATTTTTAAAGCAATAATCTTTCGAATATCGTAATGTTCGAATATTAATAAGAGTTCCCGCATATAGATATGTATACAACATACACACAATATATTATGTAGCAGATCAATTTGAAAAAAGACGAACAGATAACTATGGACACGTAGAACATATCGTCTAGGCGTGAATTTTCAAATCACTTTTAGGCGATGATTATACATAGACCGAAACTACATTGATTTGAGAGTTTAAAGAATACATAATGATAATTGTATAAAAGTGTATCATAATTCATTGTAGTTAAAAGAAAAAAAAATGATTTCTTTCCATCGTAAACGTTCCTACAGTAACAAACATTTACACACGTTGTATGAAACAAGCAAATGAGAGTTGCTTGAAATTTAATAACAAATTGCAATTTCCCGGATAATCCCTCGCTTAAGGTAATCAGATCCAAATAACACGATTTATCAGAGTTTCATCAACACGTGACGAACAATTGTATCTGCAGGAACGAAATCCTGTTTCGAACGTGCAAATCCCATTTTGTTGGATGCGGCGTTGCTTTGCTTCGAATTAGTAACGTACCTAACATACCTATGGTGTTTTGACACGTTGTACGATATTTCGATTGCGGCAATCATGTAACAAAACTAAGCTGTTTTTCATATTTATTGAAACGTTCTATGTATATCTATCGAAATGAAGTGAGACCAAAAGACGGAATATAGGTATTTTTCTATTTTTCCAGTGTTTACCAACTATTTTGGGTTTAAGAGAAAAAGTAAAATTGTGTTGAACATTAAAAATAATAAAATAATTAATCTATTATCCTTAATATATAAATATCGAAGCGTATAACAAAAAATTGTCAATCAGTCACACCAATTCGTTTCTGGTATATTTCTTCTTAAAATTTATAATGCGGTAGAATCATGTCTCGCGATTATCGAGTACTACCGAGGAATTTTAAAAATAGGAAAGATTTTCATAGGCCCGAGATGTACCAAACTCTAAATAGAAAAACAATATATCGAGTACGTCGAGTACTTCGCCTCATTTTACGTTGAAAATTCAACTTAAAGCAATAGAAATACTTATGTAATATAATACCGTACTACAGTATCAATGAATGTAAATAATACTAGATACGTATATTGGATGAAAATTTCCATTACGCGTTTTGAATTTATAATAAAGCACGCTGATTTCGCCACTTAGTCGAACGATTCACAGACAACGTTAAACAAGAACTCTAACGAGTCCTATCCCACCGAATCTAATAGAATAATTTAGAATAAATTTAGAATAATTTATTTTTTTTAGAATAATTTATTCGTAATTCTCCGCAGAGAGACAAAACGTTAACAGAAATATCGCAGGTCACTTTTCACGATTTCCTATTATTTGGATACCAAACGGTATATTGGCCGTATCATATCGATTTTATGAATTTTTATTTGGCCAGTCAGCCGATTCGAAAGAACATCAAGCATCGACGTCGACACGTTTGGAAGATACGCGAGTGAGTTTTAATAAGTGGGATTTAAATGTCGCTTCAAAACTGCACCTCAAGTATTCTCAGAGAAATACCGGACCACGCAGGTTCAGCTCCATTTCGGCGTATTCTTTCGTGAAAAAATTACGATTACGCCAGCGTGCTACCACGAGCTAGACGTATTCTCACCTGAACCTCAGAGAGAACGTGAGGTCACGTATGCTTTATACAGCCCGGCCTACGGTATATACGTGTACGCTTCAGTATGCATAATGTTTATAAGCCGGCGCATCCGTAACATGGCGGGTCTCACGGCGACATAAAATATTTTTATATCGAAGGATACCCTTGGAAAATATTTGTATATCCACGACTATCGCCGGCGCACCGTAAATAACTCGTTCCAGCCGCGTTATTTGACGACCGGGCAGCATTCGCATTTTCATCGATTTTCCAACAACCAGCCTTTCTTGCTTTCCCACCCACCCCTGCGGCCCCGTACAAACCCCAAGGAAAATAATTGAAGAGACGATCGTCACGCTAGAACAAATTTCAGGCCCGAAACACTTTTTCGTTCGTTCCTCTTGAATTTTTCATACATCACGCGGACGCCGTTTCATGCGCTGAAGTTCTACGTGAGAAACGTAGAAATGATTTTCATGGTTTTGAAAGCACCGGCATGAGTTCCACATCTTTCTTCTCCACAGCGATATTGTCGACGCGGTGCATTTTTTAAGAGGGACATTTAGCGGGGCAGATACGGTTAACCCTTTCGATCATACCAGAAAATAATTCCTTTCGTTTGTGAATCCATATCGTTCATCTACAACAACACGAAGAGGAGAAATGATAACATTAATGTTTGAATGTTTCTTCTTGATAAAAAGTCGCTTTTTTTCTTTTTTATACCAACAATTGAAAACGCGAATTTTGAGTTATACCATTGTTGTCTTGCAGAAATATAGCTACAGCGATTGGCAAAGTACTTGCTCATAGATGCTCTTGTTTCCCAACGAAGCGTTATTTTATCAGATTCTCTGCATTTCATTTTCACAGTAACAAATTTTTCCAGTCGTACGAAAGTACCAAATGATATGAAATTGAATATACTCGAACTTGATTCAGTATAGAAACGCAGTAAAGAATACAGTAGTGTGCAAATACATTTTTGTAGCCACTGTAAGTGCTCGTACGTATGTTTCTAGAAACGCGAACATTTTCATTCTGTTTCTCGAGAAACTGCATAAAGCACAGGTAGACGCAATTATTCCGAATTATTAGAATTTATATATATATATGGAAATATTCTGAATTACATATTTATATATACATTCTGAATTGTTAGAACGAGCAGCTCGAGCGAGGAGAAGAAAATCCGGAAGAATCAATTTGATTTCTCCACAAGTGGCCAATTCTCGTTCTCGTGTTGTCGCGCCGAGTTCTAAAGAAAATAGAAGGAAAATGATGGATGCGAAGGAACAAATATGGACTCTTACGAGAGAACTACGATCTGTGGATTCACTTCAAGCGGTGGCTGTACGTGCGGAAGATATAAACGATGCCACAGAGCAGAGACCATCAATAACTTCTCCTTCATCTGTTCTCGTCTCGGTCTTTTCCCTTTGTACAGGAAGTACCGTCTATCTGGGTAAACCGTTGTCCTTCGTCCTCGTATCTTACTAGACTGTCTCTTGCCATACGGTTTTTGAACCTACCTTCTCCGTCCTTATCGTTCTCCTGCATTCGCGACCGCGCACAGAATTTTAATGAGCCATCGTTGAAATTCATTAAGTGAGAATATTTGTCGAATAGAACTTAAGCCGAAATGGATATTCGAAATTGCATTTATAATCGCTTGTTCCAACGGACGACAGTTACGACGCACTCGAATTATGCGAACCGTACGTACTATCTCTCGCGACAACTTTCAAAGTTGACGACAATTATTCGTCCTCTTCTGTTAACGATCTGTTCACCGTTCTTGTACATTTCGATTCTTTGTCAAATTTCTTTGGATTCGTATTTTGTTAAAGCCTGTTCATCATGTTTAATGGGTTCATCATGCTGTTCTTCATATTCATCGCTGTTAATTAAATTACTCAGCTTTTATTCATTTATGTAAACATCCATCGCACCGGCTGTAGCACATCAGTTTCACTACGGCAAATCCTAACAGACACCGTTATTATATTTCCGGTATCCTGATGAAACACAAGTTGTGTCATTTTTGTATTAAAAGTGTGATCACATAATGGATTATTGGAATTGTACGTATATTCGTGCAAGTGAATATACACATACATGTATGTTAATATAAAAATCTACATATTTCTATCAAGGCCATATTAAAACCTGTCTGGACCTATGGAATCCAGCTATTGGGAACAGCAAGTAATTCCAACATAGAAATACTCCAACCACTACAATCTAAAACATTAAGAACATTATTAGACGCACCTTGGTACGTAACCAACGAAACAATACATCGCGTCAAAGAAGATACCCACAGTCAAAGAAGAAATATCCAAATTCAGCAATAGATATAGCACACGAGTTAACAACCACCTAAATCCTCTAGTTACTCAATTACTTGACACGTCGGATCAGATCCGCAGGTTAAAAAAACATTATTCTTTAGATTTAAGCACTAGATTCAATTAGAATCAAACGTGCAATAAACTTTTTATATTCACGACATTGCAACACGCCAGAAAAACTTACTTAAAATTCTGTTTTAGAATTGATTGTAATTTTCATCTAAAAGAAATATTTCTATCAAAAGAGATGTACAACTTTACTAACTTGCCCAGCTGGTAAGTTATCAGAGAAAAATAATTCTTCGAGTATAATTTATACATCTTGCAACATATGTGTTTAAGAACGAATAACGAACCTTTAACGTAATAAATACAATAGGGATCGTAAAGTTCGAAAACATCGGAACGTTCAGAAATTTAACGATCCGTGTAATTGTTCGTAAAGAGTTTGAATGTGTGTAAACGTAAGAATATTTTCTTATCAAAGAGCTCGAAGGGAGAAAAAAATAGGGCCTGGCCATTATCGTCTTCTAAAGGAGGTGTCGATGCAGCAAACTCGCGTAAAGGGAGCAATGGGATTCCTCCGGGATTTCTGGATCCCCCGGAATTCCGTAGTAGCTCGCCGCGGTCTATTTCCGCCGTGGAACTTTTTAACGAGCTCTAAGAAAAAAGTTTTTTGTCCTGCGTGATTCTTGATCGGCCTTGCCAGTACACCAGTTCAATTACGACTCTTAACGTATCTCTGTATTATTATTATAAAAAGTTGAGAATTTCATCGACATTATTAATGATCTATTAGAATTGTTATCAATTGCTGCATAATATAGTCGTATGTGTGTGTGCTGTTCATACTAAAATATAAATTACCGCGTTGTATGTTTTCGATTTTGCTACGACACATATAATTGCAGCTGTAAAACGAGTATAAAATAATATTCCATACGCATAATACGTATAATAATCGTGTCGTATCATAATCAAATTTTGAGACATTTTCTTTGCAAAGACGTAACTCTTTCGCAATTGAAGAGTTCTCTCTAAAATAATTTCCACGATGCTCGACACGCGTTATATACAGAGATACAAATGCTGCACGTTTAGCTCTTACAGTAAAAATTTTATTTTAACGTGATTAAACGTACATTGTTCAATGATTTTGCCAAGATATTCCCCGTTTACTTGCCATCTGTTGTATCTAAGTGACAATAAAGGAATATGAAACGTAAAATATATTGGTATTACAGAAAATAGATTGCATATTTCAATTTGTTTCTGCCACTGGCGATATAATTAAAATTTACGATTTATGTGCAAGTATCGTCCTCGTTTGTACTTATATTAAAGAAACATAATAAATGGTACTAATTAAAACAATTTCAGTTCTGTACGTGAAATACCGCGTGTTACGAACAAAAGCTCGATGCAACAGATCGTTTCAATTCGTCCCCTTGAAATAGCTAGATGTAAAATATTTGTACAATACGTTATTTCATTTAATCACGATCGACATACATATTACGTAGCTGGCAATCAAATAAAAGCCGTTTTTAATTTTGTTTCTCCGCGCGTGTTAAGAAAATTCATTGCAATAATTTGTGCAATAATTCGAAAGTAGCGCGCGCGTCATCGAAAGGCAAATTACGCCCTATAATTACAAATACGAGCTAACAATTCGACAAATTGTTTGCATCGTGAAAACAACGGCTGATAAACGTTGTCGGAACGCGACACCAATTACCGTTATTAATCGGAAGACGCAGAAATAGACGGCACGCAATTTCGTTAATCCTGCTAACTAGTCTAATTTCGCCGACAGGCGAACCTAATTTACCAGTACCATAGTGCGAGGCTACGTAAGTATCGTATTCTACCGCGCTGGAATCGGAAAACCCTCCTACCGCGTTCGTGTTTCAATAAACAGTGAATTACTATGTACGTCGATATTTGCATAATGTGCGTGCAATATGATGCCATTACAGCAAAATCGATGAATGTAGCTGTAGGCGAACACCGATCGCGAGGATTTACAGTGGCTCGAGTACTCGAGCGAAAAGTATTCCAACACCTACCGCGGAATACCTTTTACGAATAGATTACGTGCATTGTACGAAACTTTCTTTTCGAAACTTTCGTTACCGCTGTAACGAGACACGTCTACCGTGATTATGGTAGGAAAATTTGAAGTCATCCCGAGAATGTACATTGAAATTGCGCGGAGTTTATCGCAAACGTACTCTTACAATCGATAGAGAATCGAGAGAAATCGATATACAGCGTGAACTGTATTGCCTTAGGTATACGACGATCTTATACAATTGGTTACTAAAGATGATTATGGTTGTTTGGTTTATCAATGTAACGAGTAACTGAAGTTTAAAAAAAGTTTTGTACCTTGACGATCCTTGCGAAGTGTACATATCTTGAAACTTCCATATCATTTTCTTAGATCCGTTTCAAATTTTATCGATATGATCGCGATAGTCGCGTGTCGTTACAGAGCAATGAAATTTCAAAATCTTCTATATGCTATATATGTGTAACAAGTTTCTAGAAGTGACCGAGTACTGTCGTGGGTCGGTGTACGTACTCACCGACACTCCTGTATTCTCAACTTCGATTATCCGTATGCACTCCATGTACGATTCATGTGCGATAACAAAATCATTCGCATGGAAAATAATACCCTTTCGAGCTGGAAATGCGTAACGCGGTCGTTTTAGTTTATGTTATTCGATTAATCGGTAAATTCGTTATAATCCGACTAAATCGGCGTAGTGACCATTGTGGCTATTATGGCAACAATAATCGATCGGCGTATTAATTAAACCATAAAATCGATTGGTTTAACGCGTTACGATTATTATCATGCACGTAATATCGATTATACGATTGATATTGTTATTCTGTTCATAACTGTATGAAATTTGTAATTATCGTAGAACGAAGCAGGTTATGATAGTGTAGTTTTAGAGTAGAATAAATTATCATGTGGCTCGGGTTACTAATTAGATATTGATTTTTCCAAAGCGTAAATATAATTGCAAATTAATAGCGAAATTATCGAATGCCAATGATACGCGTGAAAAAGTTATTATAAGAGAAAGGGAATTATCGCATGAATACGATAAAACGAATTACGAATTAACACATTACGAATTAACGGTTAATCGTTCTTTTTACAGATGTTACTAAATCCGTTTTGCTGAAAATTACGTTGGATTGCGTGGTTTTTAGCGACATTATATTGTAGGAGGACATACTATGTGAGAAAGTCTACTATTCGTAGTTTTTGTATTCCACATAATATTAAATTTCACGGCACGTACGTACAAACACCATTGCGGTTCTAAGATTTTTATATCTGAATCACGCTGTCGTTTTGACGAATAAAATCCCTAAAAAAAAAGATTGAAACTACGACTCACGTGTATCAATAACGATTATCTAACTTCTTCCTCAAACTTAAAAATGATTGTTAACCACACAAAAAAAAAAAAAAAAAAAAAAAAAAAAAAAAAAAAAAAAGAAAAAGAAACGTAACAAAGTTAATCAAGAAAAGTACATGCAATGTAATCATGAAACGTTACAAACGAATGTCCTGCGTTCTACTCTGAAAGATCAGCGTGTCATTGGAAACACGAGCAGTTGCAGGTTGTTAAAATAAATTAAGAAACGACATCTAAGAAGATATCGAAAAACTTTGCTCGAGAGTCTCTGTTTCTGTCGCTGTTCTTTATCCGGAAAAGGGCGACGCTGTTACGAGAATTGCGTTAATTTCAACAAAGTTCTCGGCCCTGTCCAACGATTTTGAAGAACAATAGCAGTTGTACTTGCCACTTCGTTTGAAATTTCCTTAACACCGCGAATAGTTACGAGCTCGTGCAAACTTTCAGCAAGTGTTAGTCCTCGAGCAGACAGGACGGCTCTTAACGGTGTCCAGTAGTTGGGGAATGGACCAACTATGTCGTAGCGCTACACGCGATAGGTACCAATCGTTCTCGGCGTGCAACAAACGACCTTCTCAAGTATCCTTTCCACGTTCTTTGTCATATTCTTACTAATATCCTAAAGTTTTTACCATTCTGTTGCTCTCAATTTGCACGATTCCTTTACTTTTACGTCCGTGGAACGACTGGTTCTTGTCGTATCTACTTGGTGGTATTTTTTCCGACTGAGCACGAGATTGCAATTCTACAGAGAAGACTCGCGTATTAAAGCGTTATTAAATATAATAACAAAAGTTACTTTTTCGCAGAAGATAGTGTCAGTTTTAAATTCTACTTTTCTTGTTCGATCAATACAACCAATGACGGTATCACATTATTAATTGCGGAATTACGTCGAAAGGAGAGGAAGTATACTCAATTAAATGTAATGATAATAGTAGCTGTGATAATTATGGAGAAGTTTACTTTTCACATTGATAACTTGCGTGAATTTTATTTAAGGAATATTGACGATTTAGATTACAATAGTACAGCCATAGACGTATATTATAGACTATAGTAAGACAGTAGGAGGCATTCTTTAGATCTCTATCGTGCTTTCACGTCGAATTTCGGGAAGTAATAATGCATCACCCGTTAATTAATTTTATTTAATGTGGAATATTTGATTTATTCACACATAAATTTCCATTTCGTATTGAAGTTGTAACAATTCGAACAACTCAGGAAAATTAATGCGTCAGAATGTTGTTTAAATTCCAATAAGAAATTGGAATAAATAAAGAATTATTGAAAGGAAACTGCTATAAATTATTTCACATAAACATTCATGACATTACAGTAGACATGGAACATTTTTAATTAACGTAATTCCGACGTAATAAAATTTGTATTACGCTCGTGCTTCGAGGAAAATAACACGGTATTTCTGTCGCGAAAAGATCAATATTATTTGATGAAATATCAATTCAGAGGTCGCTTGGAAAATATCGAAATTCTATATTTGAATATTCTTCGCGGAACTTGTGTTTGTACTTTTTCCAGCAAGTGAGTTCGCAAATCGATTTTGTATTTGACAGGTTTCGTTCGTCGAACTCGGAACGTTTGCCGATTGTTTCTCGAGCGTGCAGCCGGGCTTCAACCAACGCACTCACGGTATTTGGAAAATGCATTGTCTGAAAGCAATCCCGTATCCGACAAAAGGTACGTCGAGAACAAAATGAAAGGAAATCGGGACGGTCAGTGATTAAGATAACCTGTCCGTTCAGCAACGTTAATAAATTTCTCGCTGTCTGGCACAATAACGCTACTGAAAAATAATTTGCATACGCACCAAGGGGAAATGTGCGTAACTCTTATTACGTTATCTGATACAAACTTTTATGACTTTTTTCAGATATAACAGAAGTTGGAGAAAAAGCTACATACACGTCACGAACTTCCAACTGAAATGAATATCACTTCCGAGTACTAAAATTCCGTATGGAATTTGTGACTTGACGTTAATTAACGGTATGACGTGATACCAGAGATTTAATAACAAGATTTCTCAGAACAAAATTGTAATGTAATAGACAACAAAATGTACAATACACTTACGTGTCGCGGTAATGTAATTAAACAAATATACATGTTGCGTATGCACACGCAAGTGGCGAACGAAGGATATTTTATAAAATAAGAAGTATAAAAAGGCACTCTAATTTTACTAAGTGGATTTATATTTAATAAGAGCAGCGAATGAATATAATACATGTCATAGAGCAGACGACTGTTACCGATATAAACAATAAAAAGCTTTCGGTACGAAACTGACTAAAATTCATAGTGTATCAATTTCAAACATTCTTTTTTTATATATGTTACGTACGAGATAAGAATCTAATAGCATATTATGCAATGTATTAACGCGCAAAATCTCATATATTTATTATTTCTTTTATATTTCGTCGTTGTAAATCTCTCAACTTATAGGAATGCCATCGATATGAGATACAGGGACCATTTTCCCCCATTTCTTGTCTCATGGTGCCTTAAATCTCATAACTCTGAATATCACATTCAAAGCTCTATCAAGTATGCCTATGCCTTCTTCTCTGACCGCTGAATGCTGTTTGTCTTCTACCTAAAATAAAGGAAACGCGAACACAAAACAAACTGAATCACGACCACATTGGACGTGGTATTCATCATGGAACCTTTTGATGTTCCGCCACGCGAGAGAAACTCTTACGAGAGATGCGAACAGTTTCTATTGCCGTTTCATAGGCATACAGGCTGATTCAGGACTCAACAGGAACAAGTCTGTCTCTTTCTTTATCGCGATTAGAGAGAGCTGTTACAGGAAAAATGCGAATAATTGAAAGAGAATTACGTTTTTAGCGTTAGGTTATTTTTAGCATATATTATTATTTGAGAACCATTATTAGCACGATACCTGTGCACTGTATACTTATACCACATACATCTTCTCTGTTCCATTTCACATCTGCGTTTTTCAACTCGAGCATTTTCTCTATTCATAAATGTATATATCTTTTTGCATAAATCAAATCTTTCATTTTCATACTCTACGTAAAAGTAGTAGTATTACGATAAAGTAGTAGAAAAATGATTGGTTCGTGAATTGATGCAACGAATCGTCTTTAATCTTCTATTTTTTTCATTAATCAATATCTTCCAATAAAATTACAAGAAGATTTGCTGCGCGTAAATTATAACGGAAAATGCTTTTCCATGTAGAAAAAAAAAATATGTTGCACCTGTAAAATGCATCGCTGCATTGCAAAAAAAAAAAAAAGGGAAAGAATTACCTATGGATGTGAAAGTATAATCCTCTTTAAATCACTCAGCTCTTCGCTCTAAAATATTTTCTGATTTAAAGCAGGAAAAACGTATGCCTCGTTCCAGTCGGTGGATGAGCCTGTATAACACCTGCGTAAGTAACTGCAACGTAACGCAAAAATTACGCGAATGGCAGGCTAGATTTATATAGCTTCCTGTTTCGTACGCTAATGAATTACCGATATAAAAGCTTATGATACGATATTGATGTAGTGCGGTACTTGGTATGGCTGCACGTGCTTCCATTGTGCAATATTTTTCTGCCACAAACTTGATACGCGCATTTGCATATCGCGAGCAGCATGCCATTTCCTTAATTGAGTTTACCCTACTGTCATTGTGAGGGCCATTAATCTGTCGTGACATACGACTTTGAATGGACATTGTGGCGGGAACAAAGATTCGAACAATCGATTCGAGTGTTTTTCACGTGTCTGACTGTTATAATTGCTGACACTAAGTGGAGGGTAGGAAATACGTTACTAGAATAACCTGCGATACAATAGCAGACGTTCGATGGTTTATAATGTCAAAATAAATTCGAGATAGCGTTTTCAACAAAATTAAGAACAGGTTATATTTCTAACGAAACTTAGTCGCGGTATAAAGAGAGAGAGAAAAAAAATGATTGAAAATTAATCTCCTTATAATGCGATTTTGTTTTTCTTAATCGTTACGTAATCATAAGTTTCTTCTGTTACGACACGGTCGTTAATAGATCACGAGGGAGATTCGCGACGGTCAGTGAGGAGAGGACTGACGTTGCGAGGAAAAAGAAAGAAAGCAGCGGACTATGCAGCAGACAAAATCTTTCGCTAACGAGGCTCGGGCAAACAACATTTTTAATGACGCGGCTCTTAATTCAAAGAGTATGGTTCGGCTGGCCGGCCATGTCGTTGAGAACTTCGAAGGGTCGCCTAACCATCCTGTGTATATATGTACAACTTTTGCCATAAACACGCCTTGTGTGTGCCTCGCAAACGTGTGTGTCGCATTACTGGCTGTTTATACACGTATGCCACGTTGGATCTCATCAACGGCAAGTAGCGAGATAAACAGTCGCAGACAAGGTCGAGATCCGCACTCAAGCTAATGCACGACTTATCGTTTTTTCTAGAAACCAGCCCTTCCTGCTCTCGTAGTCGCGTTTCACACCCCCTTGCATCGGCGCCAGTTTTCCCAGCGGAGTCCTTGGCACGGCCCTAGCGTGGCCGACTAACCAAATTGGATATACGGGAAAAAAAGAAATCTGCGACGCGACGCGACGTGAAGAACGTCTACCGGTTCATTTGCAACTGGCTTCATCGGATTGCGGGTAAGCCGATAATTCGCAAAGAACCTTGTTTCCGCTTCTTCTTGCCAGCGACGCTCCAATGGGCCAACGTTCCTGCTCCATGGCACAGATTGACGTACAAATTCAATGAGAGCTAGAGCACTCTTGAGAGAACAGATACACGCGTGTAATTCAATGATTGCTTTGTACACGTGTGGCTGGAATAGAAAGAGAGTAGAGGAAGAGTTTGCTGCGCGTAAACTGTGAGTTACTGCTTAAAGAAGATATACCGGAAAATTGTGAAACCGTATGCTATAGTTTACAAAGCAGTAACGTACAATGTTCTTGAATTGATTTCCTATTTTGAATGCACGTGTTTCAGTGCATGTGAATAAATAGAAATTAATTATAACAGACGCTTATACTTGCAGCTCATATTTTTAGTTCACTTGTCCAGTGAATATTTCATAACATTTTAGGAAACCTATGACAAACGTGGTTTCTTTGGATGCTGTGAGTAGAAGATATTCGCTGAAAATAAATGACGCATATACAAGGAGTTCATTCACCAGAGTCATAAACAGTAGCAGTATTCAGCGTAAATTGAATCGAACATATCTTTTACTACATAACGGCTTTTACTAACAACGTTCCACTCGTATAACAAAGATCCATCGCACTTTTGAATTAATTGTGAATAAGAATAATGTTTTGTGGCTGCTCCATACTTTACATTTCACATAAATGCATTGGTTAATAAATATAGCCACGAGAGTTTAGGACTAGTATCAATTATCACGATACTTTATTTTACCAAATATGGTATTACTTATAGTAATTATGAAATACATGCTCACCATTCTGTGAATCGTTTGATTTCACATTTGTTTATAAAAGGATAATGCACCTTAAACAGGCGTCAAATTGAAAAAAATATTATTTAATGTATAAAAAATACTTATACATATAGTTTTATAAGTTTGGTAAAATTTATTAATTATACTCATATTTATATATATAAAAGATTAAGAAATAAAGAATGATTATTTCGATATCTGTTGTTTGTAAGTACTGTTAGAGAAGTGAGGAACTTTTACAATTTCTATGAAGAATTTTTGTAATTGAAAATTTCAAAGGCTCCGAAAAATATTTATATTTGTTTGACATTAGCTGCACGTGAAACAATTTTTAATATTTTTACCCGTGAAAAATTTTACTTCAACAAAACTTCATTTAGCAGCATTATTATATTAACATTAAATAAGGAGTTTCAGAAATGTTAGCGAAGGTTTACAAAACATTGGATATACAGATACAAGAATTGTATACTTCAACAACAAATTTCAAAAACGTAATAATTTTGCTGCCAATTTGTCGAAATACACGGAGCATTAAAAAATCTTCAGACTGAAAAGCAAATGGGAGAAGTGAATTTGTACAACTATACACGTATCACCTTTCAACGATAAAAAAAATGAAACATTGCATACTGTAAGAATATTCGTATGTACGTAGCATAATTCGTCCAAGTATGTGCGCAGGATAATATACCACGTTACGAGCAACAAAATTAGAAGACAAGTGAAAAAGTTGCGTAAAAATTCCACTCTTTTTTGAACGTTCTGTTATCGTCCTGCCTGTCGCGTCGTGGGATTTTGAACATGCGCTCGTCAGCTACGAAGCTAATTTCCCTCTAGCCCGTGTGACAGAGATAACATCTGCCGTAGAAAAGAACGGCGTGCCACGAGAAATTATTTATTGTCCCTGAATGCGAACGGTGTTTACTCCGAGATCGTTTTCCCAGAAACGGAGTGTCTTTGGACCTTGGAACCCATAGATCCGCCTCAAGAGGTGCATTTCGTGTGCAGCATATCGCTTGATCTTTTCGTTCTTCTATCTTACGATCGTTGTTTTTAAAAGTAATTCGCTGTCCTCCGTTTTAATGTATTCACGGCACTTTAAGAAAAGCAGAATGGTCAACGGAAGGTTTACGCGTGATTTAGACTCTGATTTATAATTCACAGCCGTGTCGGAAATGTGCCTAATCCTACCTTTAAAGAGAATTATGTTCGCAAAGATGCTTCTACTAATTTGTCGATGAATACCATTACACCACGTTATTCTTCTTTCTTCTAGATGGAAGATGTATTGCCAATAATTACTTCAATGACTTGTTATAATTATACATATTTATAGGTGTAGCAATCAGTATTTCATAATCAATCCATTAAGGATTTTATTTGCATTTTATTTGCAATTTTTCAGTTTGAAACCAATGTACCTTCTGAACTTCTGTTTTTCAACATTATAACCAAACATTATCTTCGTTATTATTTCTTTTCTTGTAAATATGTTTTACTCGCTAATAAAACTATATTTCCATTAATGTTCATCTTAAACGTTGCAGATGTATACAGCTATGAGATCAACATTTGAAGACATTAATGTTCAAGTTGATAAAATTGATTTAATAATCGCATAGCTAGATGACTGGTTGAAAAACGAAGAAAGAATCCCCAAAATATATTCATTGGTATTTGTAAATTTCCTCTACAAGTAAATAAAACGAATATTTATTTTCGCTATCCAGGTATCAAAATAATGGTTTACAATATCATTGTAACAACGATACTGCTATACAGAGTGTAAGTTGACGTGCTGCTTGATTATTTGACAAATACCATATGGACAGCGTGAATGGATAGTAGTGGATGATACGGCGAGGTAGGGGTAGAGGCAGGATGCAAAAGAGATATGTGCTTCCAGCGTGAGTGCTGTTTCGTGTATGCACGAGTAAATCCGCAGGTGGAGAGTAAATATATTCTACGATCGTGGCAAAGCTATAGGCACAAAGGCTATATAGTTGCCTGTTTTTCGTTATTCGTTTATTGCAAAGCATCCATGCTCCCCACTTTGCTCAAGCGGATTTATGGACATCGTTAGTTCCGGCGCGTTTAAAGAAATTTGAGGAAAACAACAATCTCACGCGCTTGATCGAGCCTTGTTTCGGCAAGCAAAGTCGCTTAATAAATTTAATTAGCTATACGTTATTCTAAATCATCGGAAATCCTTATTATTAACGAAGTATGCTATTGGTTTAGGTGTCATGAAGATATTCGAAAGGAATGTTGGAAATAATTTGTGCTTTGATAATTATAATGACTGGACGAAAAATAGCATATTGGCAGTATTAGTGGTATATTTTCAAATATATAAAATTAATCCTTGAGGTATACGATAGGGAGGTATATTTCCTCATAGAGGATGTTAGAAGGAAGAATCTGAGATTCTTAGGATTGAAGTATGACGATGTATATTAAAATCAGTAGATATTGAAATGTTTAATGTAAGCATAATTCGCTTATCAGTATTTCAAAGTCATAGACTCTTATTCTGTAACGTTATATGTGTTAGCAGACAATATTCTTCTCTGAGATAAAATTAATTGCCAGATTGAAAATATATAAACGAAGTTAATCACTCGTTTAACGTGGATAATAGACAAATAAAGAATCGTTTAAAAACAGAAACCATGCTTCACAATTGAAACGTCGATATATATGATACCTTCGATTCATCGCAGTAACATCGCCCATAAATACAAAATGCGCGCACGATCGAATTGAACTACGAATCGCGTAGTTGAACGTTTACAAGCGTTTTAAATTGCTCGTGAATTCTCATTTATTCGTGATCCAACGCTTCCATAGACTAGCTACGATCATCGCGGCAGTGTCGGTATTAACTCGGTTAGCGGACGACTGTTCCATTTTGGAAACGTATTGTCCGCGTATCGGTGGCATGTTTCAAAATTGAATGAAGCCGCTTCTGAAGAAGAACAGAAAAGAGGCTGTAGAAGCTTTTCGGCCCATAGAAAGGGCAAAGGCCTTTTAATGGTGCTAAAATAATGGAGTATCGTCGGCGGGGTACCTGGCAGCATAGAACCCACGAATGGACACTGTTCGACGTTCCTGGATGCTCGAGAGATGCGTTTTACCCCGGAGTGCTGTTCCGTGTATGCACGAGTAAATCCGCAGGTGGAGGGTAAACATCGCCCTCGGTGATCGCGGCTGGGAAGGTCTGCTCGGGACCAGCCATCCCTTATTCCGCTGCCGTTTTCAAAGGTTGGCGCCCTTTTTCGTCGTCTCGTCTGTTTGCACGTCTACCAGCCTCTTTCGTTTTCTCGTGTGTGCATTCACGTGTGCTTCATTGATACTCTATCCCCCTATCGTGAGCGAGCTCTGTTTCCATTGAACCTGCCGCGCGTCGTTGTCTCGGGATTATCGTTCTGTTCTCGAGCTTCATAGGGTGGTATAATCTCCCCGTTCGGGGCTAAGACTTCTCTATCGGGTCTGTACTTGACATTTGTCCTAGTCTGGGCAGACTACAGCGACAATACCGATTGAGAATTGCGGTAAGAGTACTGTCTCATCGCGAGAATAAACGAAAGGGATACATAGGGTCACGGAATGTGTAAAATTGAAATGTGTATAATTGTGGCTTGTGCAAGATAACTAAGGTACTACAGAGTTTGAATTCTTCATTGAAGGGAGTTATGTTTTTCTCTTTATTTTGTCAGCATTATTGAGTCGAATTAGAGCTATTAGCCAAGCAACGTACTATTGATCATTTCTTGCGAAAGTGGAATGTATCCATCGGTATTATTGCAGTGTATCATGAACGTATTCGAACGACGATAGATCGTACTTTAATGATTAATTTATGAAAGAATAATAGCTCTAATTATTTCATCGTGTCATTCGTCTCTCATAATAAAATTAGAGAGAAGCGTAAAATATATCGAGACAAATTTCATATTTAGTATCATATAGCTTTTCCCCATAATGATCTTGATGTCACGTAAACCATTCTTCACGAGGAACCTTCATTTTATTTAATTTCACGTTAATTTGTCGACTTCCTACAAACATCACTTTTAATCTGATTTCGTATTATGCATTGGGGGTAGTTTGAAGAGGTTTAGCAGGAACAGAAGTTTATATTTCCAGATCATTCTATCGGATACAGTGAAACAAATCCGTAGATGGAGGATAAAGAATCTTGTTGACCGTGACCGTGGGCGGTTTAAGCTCGTGTGCTATTGCTATTTCAAAGGTTGGAGTATTTTTCGACGTATGTTTACCCGTTGGTATCCCTTCTTGTTTCTTCTCAATGTGGCGCCCTTGGAAAAGAGAAATGAAAAGGGCGGGGTAGGAAGATCGCGGCTTCCATCATGAACGCTAATGCCTACATCGTTGGATAGGCTTTTGATGTAAACGTGCCTGCGTGCTCGAAGAGCCACGAAGAGGATCTTCAACGATGAGTTTTCCACCGTGAAAATGCTCGTCGAGTTCCTGCATCGAATATTCGGGATACGATCGCGAAAGAACTGCGCTCACAATTTTAAGACCGGGTTAGTAAGTCTTTGAGTATAGGAAAGTATGTTTGACAAGCGCGTATAACGAAACTCTAGTATTCAGAATATTGATGACGTAGAAGCGAATGCTTGCGTTAAGTAACATCTATTGTACGCGTATCTGTCACATAGAAGACTCTGCTAGATGCAAATCAATTTTATGGACGAATAAACGATTCGAGTCAATGGGCAAACGATTCGATCAAAATTAATGCGAATTGCGTTGCGAAAACTATGATCTTCGCATATCCCTTAAATAAATAGAACTGAAGTCGAGGACTTCGAATACGCCATAGGGGTAAAATCTCGAAGGCAGTGCAATAATAACGTGTCAGAACCAGAAGAGAAAACAATACACATGCTGTAATCTCCATTATTCGACGACATATTGTCAGCTTTCCGTGCGATGTCTTCAAGTACCGACATAAATTATATCTTATACCTTATATCCTCTACCTTCAGTTACATTTTTAGTCATTTTTCTATATCTCTTTTTTATAACAAAATGTAAAAATGAATAGACATAACATTAAGTATATGTAAATAAACGTAACATTAAATATGTGTATATATATATATACACATTATTGTACATATATCTTTTGAAACGCACTGCTTTCATGCTTGCGCTATATCGCATATTTTCTTTTAGAAACGAGAAATCTACAAGTTTCCATGGAAACTGATTGCGACTAGTAGTCTCACTTTTGTCTATTTTCGAACGTCGTATACACCAGTTTGGAGGCTATCGAGTGTCAAGAACCGATATTCGATGGGTTCTATCAACCGAAACCCATCTATTCATGGTTGCACAATGTGCTCCGCCCATTCCATTAATTTCTGCAACATGTCTAGCATCCTTCGTCATTACTGCGTTACTCCTTTACTCCGTCAGTCGCTTCGATTATGTAACAAGGTTATTCGAAAACAGTAGGAATTAATATACACGATCTTAACGTAGTAGATATGTCGTTCGAAATATGTTGAAGAAACTAGGGATTACGTTATTGTCAATATTAATAATCCAACTATTCATTCCCTATTGCGTTGCGTCTAGACGAATCTTTAGACAGAGATTGACACTTTTGATAATCTACGTTATTATATCTTAATTTGATCTAAATTGTTTGGCGAGTGCGTTCAATAACTTAGTTTTCATATGAAATTCGTAATTATGGATAATTGGCAATAAGTCGAAAGGACAAGTATTCTGATTTCCACTGTCGTAAACTGATTGTTAATTATACTATTGTGAAGAACAGTGCTATGCCTTATATATAAATATTCTTGTTACATTCGTTTTAATATTCTCTGTAATACGATAAAAAAAAAAAAACAATTATGTGGTTCGATTATACTGTCCTTTTAACACAGATAAATTCTGATTAATAACTCTGCATTGGCTTATTGGCTTATATATTTAATAACTTCTTACATTGGCACGAATAGCTGAAAAATCATGTGGATGGTTAAGGTTAATTAAGGTAATTACATTCATTAAAACACCGTAAGCTTTACCATCTCGCATGGTAAAAGATTCTTCAAGAATTAAATTTTTATAAGCGCTTTGATCATATTCAATACTGCTGTTTATTTTCACAGGTACATACACATGCACCTATCGAGTATCTCGTGCCGCATTTTATGTTCGAATTATTAACAGACCAGAGCTTTCAATTCTCGAATTTTGTATATATAATTACAATAAAAAATTAATACTTATAACGGCAGCAAAATATTTTTGTGAACGTTTACCTCCTGTATCTGAGAATAATAGAATCATTTCCAGGTCTGAATATCAATGTTTAATGTTTATATGCGAATACATATATTCAAATCAAGCTTCAAGTATTTATTAATAAATACATTGTACATATATATATATATATATATATATATATATATATATATATATATATATGGATCAAACAAAATCTTCCTTTATCGATGTACCCGTGAATGTTTATTACATAAATACGACATGCACGCACGATAGGTGGTTATGTTTGGATTTAAGGTACTTAAAATTGCACAAATTTATTACCGCAACAGAAATTTCCACTTTCACGAGTTTCGCATTAATACGTACTAATGAGTACCATCGCGTGTTCGTTCGCAGCGAAACGGGAATTCCAACCGATTCATAAACTAACGAGGTTGAATTATTCCTTCTTGCATCGTCCACAAAGTTTTCTAGCCGAAATCGTGGAACGGAGAGGCGGAGAAAATTTCACCGGTTCTGTAATTCTGCATTCTCATTTACACGGTTAAACAGAATTATTTTGCTTTCTGCGGATGTTTCAGGAGCACGAAATATATATATATATACACGTGTGCGCGTTACAAGGATGAAATTGTATTAAAAAGTCGTATTGCGTCGCGTAACAGAAGTCTGAAATAAGCATCATTTATATTCATACTGTGATGTTTAATATCTCAACTGAAATGTTTCGAACTATCTTTATAGTGGAAGTTATGTATAGTATCGCGGTATATCAACGAACTTTCTTGGAACAAGTACAAATTACTCGTTTGAGAACGGATACATACGCACGAAAGAATTATTAAACTTTCCAGAAGTTTTGATTTGACGTTTGATTAACGAGTCATTTTGAATCGCGGAAATATCACGCGATTAAATCTTTTTTTATTACTGTTTCTTACGAATTAGCGACGAATCGCGACAAATCGTTATTAACCATTGTTATTCTACTTTGTCTGGCTACTTGCACACAGTTATACAATGTGCACGATTCGTCCATATCAAATTACGTATATTTCATCAGATCCCTTCTTGAAACATGATGTTTCATCGTTACGAACATCGTTTAGCTAAGTTGATTCCTTTGACGCAAGAAAAGCCCAGGTAAGTGTTATCACCGGAAAAATTCCCGTTCTTTCTGCGAAGCACCCGTTTGATCCCCTTTTTCGTTTCTCTTTGTAACTTTATTTGCCTTAAAACGTTCGACGGTTATATAAAGAGGGACGTTCCTACCGGCATATATAAATCTGGTCGCTTGTTACGATTGTTACTGTTTTATCTTCATCATTTTCCCTCGGTGCCTTCGTTTCTTCCTGACTTACTCCGCAAAACGTTCTCTTCACCCTGTTGCTTGTTAGCTGTACGCTACGTATACGACGTCCTGAATTGCTAAACCGTGATATTTTTATTTCGGCGAGCGTGGGATACTTTTACGCGACGAGAATTCGAAATCCATTTTCGCTTATATTCAAGTATTCCTTTATCATTTGATTCTAGATTCCGTCGAGTGAACCAAGTCTTCGTAAGAATATCGATAGATATTCCCCGATGGACGTCCCTTCTAAATGATATACAGTTTCATACGCGGATCGTTTATGTGTATATGCGTATACGCGTTGTTAAATTGGTATGGATTCGTCTGTACGAGGTAAATGTCCTTCCTTTGTGTGCAAGAAGGATGGCGTTCGAATACAATTTATGAGACACACGATAAACGATACAAAACGCGGTTTAATAATTTATTAGCGCGTGCACTGTCGCTCACAAGTAGGTGGACACTTTGATCGATTTGTATCAACGACATATAAATGCTACTAAACAGGAATTATACGAATTAATGGGAAATTAACGATGAAAAGTGACGCTTTCTAAAGGTACTGCGTATATCGTATGAAACATAAATTGTTTCGCGATTTGTCGAAGCGTTGACCGGTATTAATTATCACGATGGTGTATTTATTAATTTGGAAGAAACATTTCTATTTCGTATAAATGCTGCTAAGTTCTAAACCAAATGAGCGTTTTCACGACAATGGCTTCAAACGTACGACAAGGATATAATAAATAACGATATATAAAGTAATAACATGATATTTTCCCGTAGTTAGTGCGTATTAAAACGAAATTTATATCATCATAAAGTGTCCATTTATCTTATGAATCAAATTGTATTTCTCCTTCGCTGCGCTGAAACTAAGTTTCAGTGCGTATCTGATAAAGTGCCATCCCGAAAACTTTATTAATCTTCATTACCTTTAACCATTGAATTATCGCGAGAACATTGTAATTGATCAAACTTCAATTGATCTTCGGGGGAACTCGATTTAAAGCAAAAAGCTAGGCTGACGTGCCCGACGTTCCTGTTCGCCGAACTGTACTATCCTCGCATGATTAACTTAAGCGTGGTTGGTGGCACGAACTTTAGCACGGTGACTCTAAGACCCACTGCAACAAGTTTCCATTTGCTTTAATCACCTTACGCGGGCACGTTCACTCGCTAATACTCCGTAAACTTTCCCCCGTATATTTTGGCTGGTTATATTAAGGTCGACGATTATTTCTCCACAGGGGAAACTCTTTGGCTGCCTCGAACGAGACTCTATTATATTAGTTGATTTTACATTTCTAATATAATCGTAACAGTTTACGCAGTTTGTGCAATAATTGCGACTAGGGTTACTCTCCTCTTTGTTCAAATTTGGATGGAACGTGGAAATGAATATATGTGGAATGCATTAAACATGTCGTTTTCACAGACATGTTTCACGAGCCAAAGTTACTTTCTCGAGATTTGTTGCCAATTATCAGACTACTGAACTTACGCACCAGATGAAATTCTTTTTAAATGATTGCACGTTCACGTACTAGAAAAAAGCAGAAGGAAAAATAGTATTTAAAACAATACATCCCAATCTTTATTTTTATAGAATTATTGAAAAGAAGTATACTATGATAAGCTCTTTTAAACTTAAAGCTTATGTTTCAGGCTACTTCTAGAAATATCTGTCTAGATAAATCTCCAATATACGAAATATTTTTATTTTCTATCGCGCCGAAAAGCTTTCAGTCGTGGTAAGGGTTCATGTCATATTTTGATATTTTTCGTCACATTATATTCGCGTCATCGTAATAATTTTCGTCTACCTATGAATTTAATAAAGTTAAACAGCTATTTAATTAAATATGTATATCATATTTATACGAGACTTTCAATTTGACGAAAACTGATTGATCTTCCAATAACGGCGAACGGCAACGTGAAAATTTATATGATGGAGTCAAATTTGGAGCCAATTCGCTGTTTTCGTGCAACAGTTTCGTTCGCGTTCATCGTTATCGTCATCGATTGTTGCACAGCCATTCGTCGTGTCATTAATCAACGCCGCTCGAAATTGCATACGAAGCAAATGGTAATTGAAGGGTAATTTCAGCTTTCTGTATAAATCAAAGTCACAATAATCTATGGTAATTACTATCAATCGCCGGTGGTTTCGTAGTTTCATGCACAGCCGAGCTCTCAACTGTCGCTTCCGTTGCGTTTAACATTCAACCATATTTATACTCTCAAATTTTTGTCCTAAACAACATTATCAACCATTAAGTACATATTGACTTTTCCATTAGCTGATCGTAATCTTGTATTACGATGATATAAATTAAATGCCTTTGTTTGGAAAATATTGATTTGCTTAATTGACAGTATGATGTGCTTAATTTACAACAAGAGGCATATAAGTAGAAAAATTTTGGTTTCATCAAATATATACCATTTAAATACTATATTATGTTGTGGAATGAAATATTCGCCCTACTATGATTGGCATTCAAAAAAACACGCAGCGTTTCAGGCAAAAATATATATGAAATATTGTACAAACAAAAAATAATTTCAGTTCATTTGTCAGAAGTAATTATACCTATTTACATGTCAATACCTGTTACAACTACAGAGTACGTATTCATACTATTAGGCGCCAATGTTTCCAAAAGATTTTTACGAGGATTCAAAAATAAATAAGTAAATATATATATATAATACAAAGATACAAGATGAAGAATCCCTTTAATATAATAACCAGTTCTAATCAGGACTGAAATAATACTTTATCTTCTGTTACTACATTGTCGCAAAGAAATACATCCATTTCATTCTATTTCTTCCTTGATATTTCCTTAAAATATGCGTAAATCCAAGGAAATTAAACGCGACTAAAATTCTAGCGTGTCAATTTATTTATCATTTTGCACTACTTGCTATCGCATATGTCTCTCAGATTTGTCCAATAATTCATCGACCATACGATTAAACCCTCTGTTGCTTATCAAATGAAGAACGTATAGGAAATTTATGTAAAAATAAACGCAGATTCGCGATTCCACCTGATCAGCTTACCTACAGAATGTTTGTAAATCTCGGCCGATGCGAAGCAGTGTGTTTTGCAGCAGGCTCTACATACGTTATATAGTCGCGAGATGCGTGCTTGTGATATATGGCCAGGCAGTATCAATATTACCGGCATGTTACGAGTTATACCAATTCTGTTGCGTCGAGTATCTGGCGAACGCTGTACAGTGCACATCGGTTAGCGTGTTGCGATAATCTCTCCTTTTGGAAGTACGTGTGCACGCACACTGATAGAAATGCGAATTTGTTCCCCGTTTTCCTCCGCGATTCCCCGTCGAAAATTGATGGCAGCGCTTTCAAAAATTAAATCACTGCGACTACGAGATGATATAGGAGATACGTAAGATTTATCTTCCACCTTGTCGGTTGAAATTCATTGAATTTGTATTTCAGAGAAACGTGGACTTTTATCAGATCTGAGCACGTTTGAAATTACGCTATCACGCTTTATCCTGTGTAAGATAATTATTTCAGCCAGTTGAAATAAAGTGACTTGCTCCTTGAAGCTATTCTTCGTATATGTAATATCGTTTCAAACGTTTATATATATATGAAAATGAAAATTAAACGGTCATTAACACTAAAAAGATTACTCTACAGAAAGATATAGCTAAATATACCGTACACTGATGATTTCGATCGAAGTGATATAATAAAAATAAGTTACTTATAAGCGTAATACAATTTGATATTCTATACAAGGATTTGATGTTCTCCGACAGCAGCAGCATGCTTTTCGTAATTACAGAAATTACAGAAATAAAAACTTTGAAACAGCGTAGTTCGAAAATGAAGCTGTTAACTATAAATAAAAAGTTAAAATGTTAACCGTAAATGATCTATGAATGTGTTAAAGATATTTAAATAACGATATAAATATAAATAACCACGCCTGTGTAACGTCATTTCGCACAATTAGGCGCGTTATCGCAATTATGTTGCTGCTTTACGCGAGCAACTATATCTAGATATAAGTAGCAACGCCCGAGCGGACAAAGAAAAAAAAAAAAAAAAAAAAAAAAAAAGAACGATAAAAGTCAGCGCTGGTATGAAAATTAAGTTCATTATAATAGCGGCTCGCATTTTGTCTAGCGTAAAAAAACCGTTCTATCGAGTTATTCTAGCGGCGCTTCTTGCATTAAGAAGAGATCGCGAGGGGCTGTGAAAGTAAGGATTTTTTCAGGTAGAAAATTAAAGCGAGAGCTTAGGAGAAGCCCTGGAAATAAAACACTAATTCGTTGGATCGATGCGTTCTCTAGAGTTCGTGAACTGGAGAGACCGAGAGAGCACGAAGGGTAGCATTCAAGGGGAGAGATGTACGCGGGGGTGGTACACGTCGGACTAACTTCAAAATATTAGTGGCAGAGATGCGCCAGGGATTATGGACCCCTTCCCCAATTAAAACCCGGGGAATAATAGAAAGATAACTTACGGAACAGTTATTCTGTTTGCTTCGTTCGACAATTGAAATTGTGCGTGTGCAATAACGAGCGTCGCAAGAATTCGATCAATTACAATCTTTCTACTTATCTTTTTAAAAAATGTTACTTCGCATAGGAAAAAAAAAAAAAAAAAAAAAAAACAGCAAAGGAGGTTTCGGTTTAAAAAATTCTACTGTCACTCGTATAACGTTATGACAAATTTATCGTTTCAGCTTCTCATCACGATGCTGAAATACCGATGATGAAATAACGATACAGATATACCATGTGGATTAGTAATAAATGTTACGTTTGACGTTTTACACGCAGGTTTCGCAATTGTTTTCGCCGATGGACCAGTTTGAGAATTCGATTTTCAGAGAGACACGTGGAAGAAACGAAGGAGTTGGCGAGTCTGAAGACAGCGTTTAGCCACTGACCTCGAGATCAAAGGGGTGACTTTTTAGCGAACGGAATCTTAAAGTCGACTTAAAAGGGTGGAACTCACACAAAGTGTCGTAAGAATTATCGAACTCGAGGTTCAAGAACGCGGAAAATTTGGCTTCTCGCTAAGCGACTGCGATTTCATCTTGGTTTTCAACCCCTGCGACTTTCTCTTTCCTTCCCTATTCTTCGTGCCATGGCCTCTGCTTCCCTTACTTTCTATCCAACCGTGCTCCTTTACCCCCGTAGCCGCTGAACCCCTTTGACAGGCACTCTTCTAAGAAGTTCTTGCGTTTGTAAACGGAAAGACGACCAGCACGTGGCATCTATACGTATACCTGCGTCTTTACCTACCCTCTCGCTATATATACACGCTTTTTACCCCCTCGTACGAGACTCCCTTCCCTCTCGTTTCTCTCTCAATCACCTCTTAATGCACACTCCTGTCGTGTTTACTTCAATTCCTAACGCTCGCCCGTTCTTTCGAGACTCGGACGAACAAATTCTTTCCCCTTTCACGTAACATATGACATTTATCGACCGTATACGCGTCACTTAATTCGTTGCATCATTGATACGGATTTTTCGCGACGCGACGCGACGCGACGCGACGTTACGCTGGCGATGCCTACGCGTAGCTCTCGTTGGGTAATACGTTGGCAGAAAGTGCTCGTCAGTCTTTATTTATCTCACTCGTTTGCGTATATTGTCGTCAATGAGCAGGTACATTACATAAGCGAGATCATATGCTGCGAGATTCGAGATACGGTATCGTACATACTGATTTACATTGCGTCTTAACAAATAATTCGCTTCGTTACTTGAAGATATAAAGACTTTGTATAGGCATTACGTAAATTTTCAAATTTTTAAATTTAAATTTTTGAAATGCACGAATTATTGCTGGACCTCGTATTTTTTGCTCAGAAATTAGATATTGTGAAGGTAGCTTCGAAAATGACTAATCTGAGTAAATTGTAGATCATAGATAACGACTTTTTACATTTTTGGAACCTTCTCTCGCAAGTAGAGGGATGTGTTTAGAAATCGATTTTAGATCAATTTCTCTATATTCTTGCATTTTTGTAATTACTTAAAACTTATAAAAGCTTGCTTTATTCGTATTATTTTTATTTATTATTTTTTTTTGTTGATAATATGAACAACAGTAAAACTACAAACGCAAAAAGTGCGCAAGAATTTGTAAATTAACCTGATATTTTACTAAATTAAGAGACTAATTCTCAAATCTTTGCTCTAGAACTAACATAATTGAAAATTTGTTCTATACTAGTAACAATAGGCGATAATAGGAAATTATTATCGCAATATTGGAAAATTTCAAAATAACAGAATACCCAAGAATATTGCATATAAAAATTCGCTTCAACTGACAATGACATTTAATAATTATCAATGAACACTCCGTAAAAGTATTTCCAGGCCAGAAACTTTGCGTAAAGCTCTTCCGATAATATTCCGATTGATAATGTCAGTGGAAACTTGTTACTTTTACCTACTTTGAAAGTTTCGTTAAATATCGTACCGATTACTTTTGGAATATTCGCCGCAAGCTTATTCGCTTTGGAGGTACAAACTCCGAGCCATATCAACATTGTACAAAATCGCGTAACATTTCCGGCAAAAGATATTGGAACATATTTACAACGATCATCGTTACTCTACGTACATTCGATACCAACAAGTTCATATCTTTCCGACTGCTTCACCTCTTTTGGCATCTTCTAATTTAGTACAGGTACGAATCTCGTGATTCTTGAGAGCTGACATGCACAAAAGAAAAAGAGAAACTAAAGGAAACGTAAACCAATCAATAACGTCAAAGATAACTCCCATACGGGCGAAACGGCACGTAGGGGAAAAGGAGCAGATAAAATTATTGGGGGAAAGAGAAAGAGAGAGAGAGAGAGAGAGAGAGAGAGAGTCTCTAGATAGGGCACATAAAATCATGCTGTGTGTCAGGAAGGATTTTCCTGGTGGTAGTCGCAAGGGATAACCAGAGAAGTGAGCGGGTTATGGTCCGAAGATCCCTATCGGTTTCTAGCTTCTTCGAGGATGGGTTAAGAGTGGAAGAGTTTCACGCGGAGGAAGGGAACGAAGACGAAGAAGTTGAAGAAGGAAAGTGGTAGGTAGAAATTGCGAGGAAAAGCTGGATGGGGATAACGTGGAGAATCGGCGAATGCCTGCGGCTGAGCACTCACTTATAGCTTTTCCGAGCCCCTGGGTGTCGTATCTTTGTCAGTGGTGTCTCCGACACTACGTCACGCTAGTTTATGGCGTCTAAAGTCCCGAAGAAGGCCACTACGGTTCCCCTCGATTCGCGATTAAAGTATTGCTGGCCAGTGCCGCGATGCGACGCGTTCTCCTGCCAAATTGTTAATATATCACATGGTTATCGGACCACTTCGCGCTTCCACCGGCGATTTTCTAAATGCCAAGTACTGAAACGTATTAGTCTAGCGAAACTTACATTTTCCCATACACAGGCAAATAGTTTTGCTTATTATGTAGTCGCGAAAGTGTACTTGCTGTCTTTGATACTTCATTAGATTTAATTAAATATAGGAATTCAATATATCTGGCACGTACGGAACCCTATCGATAGTATCTCAATCACCTGCCCCAAGCGCAGTAGAGAAAAGACATGACTTCATCAGACACCAAATTCACTGAACATGCTACAAAAAGGAGATCCTTACAAAGAAATTCTGACTTCTTCGAAGGATATATTGTCTGTAATTAGTAGATCTCTCGTACGTATCGCGCGTACTGTAGATCAGTATTTCAGATAAATTAACAAGCTTGTAATTAATAAAAGAAATAGTTTTTTGAAAGACACAACGCACGAAAATGCAAAAGATCATTTTTATAGAAAACAAATACACTTGTAGTTCAGTTGTGTGATTAATAACAACTTATTGCTAGTAAAAGGTTCCATAATTTACATAATTTCATTTAACTCGAGATGTTTTGCAATACGAGTCTCGCTACTCTCTCCTTCTCTTCATAAACGGTAAGAAAACTCGCACGATCTCGGAAACAAAGGCCGAGTATATACACTTGGCAGACAGTGCTCGATGTTGCAGCGATCAGGCAAGGCAAATTTCAAGCAATGCAAAAAGATAGTTTTCTTTTGTAGTAATTATAACATTTACGACATACATAATAGTTTCCTATATACGGTAACAAAATTGCAGCTTGTCAAACGTTTCAAAATAATCTCGAGCACCACGACGTCCATCGTTCGAGGATTAAACAGCTTACTCGTTATTAAGAAGTTCTACAAGTTGTTGCACATAGTATCCTGTTATAACGAGGGTGAGTTACTGAAAGTTGTAAACGCGCTATGAACGACGCAAGGAAACACGGAGATTCTTGAACGTAATTAGCAACTGCTCAGTTAACTAAATTTTCCACGCAACACTTTGTTGTATAATAGAATGAACAAAGCTCTGAGGAAATGTAGCGTTGTTGTTTCGAAAATCCACGTAGTGGACATAGAAATCTACAAACTCGAGGTGGTAACCTTTTGTAGTATGAACAGGTTAATCGCGTAAGCTCGCTTGATGTCGCGCGATGAGCGGCGAAATCGCTGCCACCAGGTGAGCATTGTTAACTCCTCCTCACGCGTCCGACACTTTAAATCCATCGAAATCCTGCCCAAGGTTTAGGGATTGTCCTTTCATCTTGTTCTGTTTCTCAGCTTCTCGGATTTCGTTCTCTATCTCCTCGAGTCGCGTCGCATCGTATTCTTTAATCCAACGTTCTGTTTCTAACCGTGATTGCAAGTGTTTCCTCCGTGTCAATGAATTCGCACGTGGCTAACGATGCATTTCGTTGATTGCTTTTGGCGAAAAATACATGTTTCAAGAAGCTCTTTCTTCTTCCTTTGGAAACTAGTTTCCTGCTTTCTAATGGTTATAAATGAGCAATGTTTAATTTTCTGTCGTTTCGTTTGCGTTCTCTTATACTTCACTCGATGCCAATGGTTATTGCACGAACATGTTATACTTTGTAGAAATAGATACAGTTTAGTGACTAGTTGTATAATAATGTCAGAGAGAACTCGGTCATTAGTTTTCCTATTTGTATATTTGATTACTGCTTATTGATTAATAGAGTAATTAAGTTTGGTTTATACCGAGGTTGTAAATATATGACGATTAAAAACTGAAGGCAAATTGATTTGAGTTCAAAGAGTGAGTTGTATAAAGCATTAATTAAAGCATACTTTTGTTTAATTCAGAGAAGAGAAAGATTTTTTCGTTCTAAATATTTTCACAGTTTTACAGGTCTCTGTGACTTTTCCCCATTTCTAAGCGACGAAAGAAAAGTGTAAACGAATAATACGTTGCAATTAATTTTACAATCGTATTGTTATTATTATATTATTCTACTTTTGTAAGTAATTTTCCTACGTTTTTGATGCAGAACTCCTTAAATAACAAAACTCTACGACGTTTCACACTTACGTTTCACTTAAAAGTGTCCCAAGTTTACCAAAATTAAGATTACGCATAATACGTTCGAGCGGCGGTGTATATAAAAATATATTTACCGCTTTGGAAAAACTAACAATTTTTATATACGCCTCCCGCCAGATAATCGTGCACTGATGAAACATAGATTTCCAACTAGAGCGTACAAAACACAGTAAAATAAAATTCGCTTCGATGAAAAATAGTTAAAAATGCAATTCGATCGATCCTTTAATCCCTCTATTTTCCTCTCGGTTGGAGCAAATCACTGAATGTTCCGAAGCTTTGCATCTTTAAATCTTCCTATCCGATACTTTTGAACACCATTCGGATGGATTTTAATCCGGTAAAATTGCATTTGACGACCGCGCGCTGAAAACATTTCCGTAAACCGTATTATAATATCAAAGCAACAATTGATCGTCAATGGACAGACGGGCAGATCTCAATTGAAAGCGGTTCGTTGTCTCGTTAGAGAAAAATTTCGCTCGGCTGTGCGGCGTCTATTTTTTAGCGGTCGTTAACTCCATTTGCCCCTGTAGCAGGGTGCTCGAAAGTTCGTCTCTGATGTCCGTCAGAGAAATGCGTACGTATAATACGCGCCGAGAGAAGAAGAGCGATGGCAACGGCGTAGAAAGCAAATGGCTAAGGAGAGGAAACGAGAGGGACAATGTCGCATTATTAAAGCGCCGCGCCACGCTCCTTTCGTTTCGGCTCGCAATTAATTGAAGCTGCTGTCGGGACCACGTGAAATAATTACGGAACACGCGGGAGACTCCGAGTAGAGCGTCGCGTCGTCCGTTCTTGCCTGATGAAGAAGAGAAGTTAGGCCTCGCTCTGTTGCCTATGCAGAGGTAATCCTCGTTACAATGAAACAACGCTGACAATGAAACCTCTTGACCTTAAGTTGCAATTTGGTTCATATGGCGACGAAAATGTTTCAATTTCTGTCCCTTTGTTTTAAGAAATTACCTTAAGAGATGCTCGATGCGTTATTTACTGCCTGCGGCAATTGGAAATTTTCTGTCTTATAAAGCGTTTAATATGAATGAAGTAATAAATGGAGACTCGGTACGTTTAATCTTTATTAATGTAAAATGCATTCGAATACGTGCGGTATCTTTGTTCGTGATATTTTATTTTCGTGGGATATATTTATGAATTTTTTTTATTTTTAGACATTTTTACTTTTCATACGTTATATTTTATACGCCGATGTTATTTTTGATTAAAATCTATGTGGCAATTAACGCAGATTGTATATATTTGCCGTAAATGTTTGAACTGTTAATACTACTTTTACAGTCGCGTCATTCCTCACATTTTTGTTTAAATTGTCGAATTAAATATTATGTACTTTTACAACAAAAAATTGAACGAAGTTTGTTTGAAATAGAGCAGAATTGTATTAGATATATCGCTTGTCACTAGACTGGATGCTTCTGAAAAATTATGGGATTTTAATTATGGAATTATGGAAAATTTCAACGTAGAAATATGTACAAAGTATTCGCAGTAAACTATTTGTAATAATATTTAAAGGATGAAATGAATACGAAGAAAATAGGAAAGATAAAATCTAGAAAAATCTAGAAAAGAGAAAATCTGAATCTAGACAATCTGTCTACATTTCGGTTCTTTAGTTGTTCACAAAAGTAATTATATTATAGTTTAACTTATATACGAAAATGTAGACATTTTAATAAGAAACCAACGAATTTTTGAATTTAATTAATCGAATAAGATTCATTTCAATAGAATTTTCTCTCGAGATAATTCGAAAGATAACAAGAGATTATTTAAACGAATAAATTATAAATGAATTTTTAAAAATGGTTAATTCACGTTGAATAACGATAATTCATGATAATGGTAATAGAATTCATGATGAAATTACATTTACTCACTCCCGTGCCCCATACTGTTGACAATCCCATAAAGGAAGCACATCAAAGACTAAACTTTGTTTTATGGTGTATTATGTAAAGTAGCCTGGTTTTGCTTAAATGAAATGGAGCTCCGTAACTTTATCATATTATATCATCGTTGAAAGTTAATTAAAACGCGTAGAAAAGTTTACGAATACGCATGCGAATGTTCGGTTAGTCTTATAAAGGATTAATTATATCATATAAAAGCAAAATTATGAAAATTAGTCCATACTAGCAGCGTAAATATCTCTGAATATTTTAATAATTTTCTCCCTGAATGTTCCGAATAATTTTATTGTACAGTTTCCATACAATCTATCTTTATTCCACCGACGTTACGTTTTCTACGTAATTTCATTACATTAGCATAAAATACTATCGCTTCGTAATTTTAGAAATAAGCCCCAAACGACATTTTTGTACACGTACTTTTTTCATCGTTTTGATGTCTGGTCTCGACCTATAAATATCCCTAACATCTTCCGTGACACCCTGTATATATATATATATACATGGTATTATACGACCACCCGTAATAACTCTTTATTCATTGATTTCATAAAAATATATTTCAAATGAAATTTAGTGCATTCGAGTGGATTCAGCGGATAAATATATTCTGATTTTTTTTTTCATTTTATATATCCTAAAACATCAATTTAATCAGTTGTAGACAAATTTAAAAAGAACGTTAAGAGATAATATTTATTACAAAGCAACAGCCTGTTTAATATCGTACGTATATAATGAATATGTATACAATGAAATAATATTTCCATACACTTGCACAAATCTTCGCAATGAATTCTTTAATTACGTCATATTTTTTTTTCGATACGAACGAATAATGTAATTTCAACGTAACGTTATATGTAGAATGAATGGGAAGGATAACGAGTCAAGCAAAGAAGCTGTCGTGAGTGTAATTAAAATAATTGTGTTTTTGTGGCGATATTTCTCGTAAATAGCTTTTAATTGGATATAAGAAAGAGGAGAATGACACGAAGAAGAAGAAGAAGAAGAAGAAGAAGAAGAAAGAAGTTGTTGCTGTAACAATTTTAAATTATAAAGTCCACAGCAAAGACTTCGCTTAAATCGTATTATAAATTGATGTGCAATTCTTCATAGAAATATGACTATATCTATCAATGGAAAGAAACTACGAGGTCATCTTCGTAGAACGTTCCATCGATCACGTTTAGTCGTATAAATCTGACTTAGAAACTTCCCCTTGAACAGGACATCAGAGAAATATTTTTAAAACTACTTAGTGACTCAGAGTCTGTTCATCATCATCCTCTTCTTCTCTGCTATCCTTCTTTTAGAGATTCTCGATCTCAACGGTGTCCGCTAACGTTCTTCAAAACTTCGGGCTTTCAGAATAATCACACGGCGAATAACCGCGGTATTGCACGGAAAAATTACACCGCGGGAAAATTGTTGCTTCGCGGTATGCATAATCGCGATACGAAGCCATAAGCGACGAAATTCACCGCAATTCTTTCGTTTGTTCAGATGAAACCTACCGGGCCCGGACTTATAACGCCGAAAATCCGCTCGATCTCGCGTTTCGACAAACTATCGCTTATACGACTATTTCGTGTAAAATTCCTAGCTTTCGAATTCGTGTTGCAGCAATGTCGAATGTTATAATGCACGGTACACCTGCAACGTCGGTTGCGTCACGCCGTTTAGCCGAAGCACGATAGAAGAGCTGGAAAAGCAGAGAATCATTTTATTTCCCATTCTATCGTACTGTCATGGAGAAAATATTGTCAGAGGAAAAAAGTTATCGACGAAGATACCGATGGAATATCAAGTTTCGCGTACGATATGAAATCAAAAATAGATTTTCAGTTTTTCGATAAAGCGACGCGAAGGAAAAATAACTCGCAGAGGGGGCGGAGTTACTTCTTAAAATATTCGAAATATTCATAGGAACGTTTGGACGGCAGCACTAATAGATATAAATATTCTTTCGTTTACTTCTATCGGCTGAAAGCGGCTATAGGACGAAATGCTATCGATAAATCGGCTCGCGAATAGCACGAAACTTTCGCAAACGTTCGACGAAACAAACAGATGGGGGGATAAAACGGAGGAGTTTAAGCGCCCCTGCGCGGACGGTCCTTTCCCTTCGTCTTATTCTCTCCAGAGAGTATGAAATGCAGACTGTTTACAGACAATCTGTTAAAAAGTTTTACATGCAAACAGGGGCATCCGAGAGTGCTTTCGTCTGCCAGTTGTGTAAGAACGAAACTCTTGCTGTAGGCAAAGAACATTCTTCTCAAGACTTCTCGCCATTATGGAAATAACGATTATGCAATAATACGTACGCGTTTCGATAAACTTTTCCTCTTGATACTTCCACAGTGGGGATACTGTCTCAGACGCCATTAAAAGACAGCGAATGCAATACTGGAAAATATTTATATTCGTAGGATCCTTAGCAATATGCATATGTGAAACATCGCGAGTATATTACGACGATGACTGAGTTTCCGAAGCTTGCTTCTCTGCACACATTGCGGTAGAATCGTAAGAAAATTGATAATGTTGACAAGCGTAAATAATTATTTACTGAATATCGTAGGTAGAGTGATAACTGCGCAAGATATGGAAAAGATAGCAGCAATTGTCGTCGGATATTATCGAACTTAGACGAAGTATCGTATTATTGAAATTATGCATAGAGAACTTCTGTCATAACTTGAAAGGCATCAAATTGTTACTTACAGTGTAAAAGTATTTGCACGCTTCCTTATTTTTCAAAGAAGCATTTCCTTATCTGGTTCCACGTTTCATTTTCTTTGCAGCCATATGAAAGTACTATGAAATGGCATGAAATTTGACATTTGGACTTGCATAATTAATTAGTACGTAAATACTGTAATATACAATGGTAAATGTAAATGAGAAATATTTTTTCTAGTCGCGATATATGATATAGAGTTTAACAATTTTAATTTCAAGACATCGATGATCTCAATTTTTATTTATATAATTATTTTGAGTAAATAACATATGTAACGAAATTATGACCAGATTTGATCGATACAATTTCGCCAATTTTATCCCTGAAATTATACTTATTTACATATTTCCTAATACGAAAGTCCATATTTTTCAGATTTATTACTAATGTAATTGATAAACTATTTCATGATTTCGGTATTAAGTTTCTAAATATACAAGCAATTACAGCAACGAACACGCAATTAATATAATTAGTTAAATGTCAAGTTTGTTGCAGTTTCAAAACTATTAGCTATTTGTTAATTATATAATACGCAGCGAGAATACACTTGTACGATATTTAAGCAACTTACAATATGAATAGATAAATCATGTGTCTTTTGCCTCATGTTAAGATTATCTAACAGCAACATTATGCTGATATATGTCTTTATACTTTAATATATAAATTAAAGTATAGATTTAGTTAATCATATTTTCATTTGTTTAATTTCAATCTTCGTACCAAAAATAATACGCAACTCTTACGGTGTCGATTCGATTTTCAATTGTTCTTACAGCGTAATATCTGTTACTACATAAAGTAGCAGATATTCATTTCCACTTTCAGTTGTAAATAACCATAATCTCGCAATAAGCATTCACAAACTTCATACTTTTCTATTAAGCATCTGTGAACTTCTCTTCAACAGAACTTCATAATTTTTAGAGTTAGGTACCGGTGTCTCGTAAATTTTTCGCCCTTTTCAATTTTATCGTCGATTCTCTTTTTTTTTCCAGCTCTTAAGTAAAGACCTCATACTCTTCAAAAACTTTTATACTCGCGAGATGAATTGTGGAACATTCTTTCCGTCTTGGAGCGGAAATGTACAAAGAAAAGGCTCTAACCGAGCTCGTGAATGAAGATGAGTAACGTACATTGCTCAAAACTTGTAACCATTACAAGAAGCCATCCTACGTAAAAGATGGAACGAGAGATTATGTGACTCCCCTTTGCCTCCAGCCTTGATACGTCCCTGGACGAGCATGCTGCTGTCCTTGGAACTTCCTTTGGTCCCGGGAGAGGAAAGCTTCCGAGGAAATCCGGACTTCCCATCCGCGACTACAGACGACCCAACTTCTTCGTGGCTTGTGATGTTTTCAAGCTTATACCTTATGAAAGAACATCTACCATCCACGAGAAAACGAAAACGTTAAACAAAGTTAATACTGCTTTCTTGTTGCGGCAGATAACGTATAATAATCAAATCTTAGAGTAGGCACGTTTTAAGTCGAATTTGATCAACTTTTAAATCGTTTCATCTGGAATTGTATGAACTGTCGAATTCAAAAATTCGACACCGTTTTGAAAGACACAAATATAGACGTATCATCTGTAAGATCTAAAATCGCTTTTAAGAGAGTTCGTCTAAACTATTTCACGCAATACGAAGATATTTGTGTAATTTTTGCGTTCTCGTTAATCGCTCTTGTTTTCTATATTTGCGTTGCAGCGAACATTTTTGTGGAGTGTTTAAAATAAGACGTGAATATTTGAGTAACTTTATCGTTGCTTGCCGATGTACGTATATGCTTTGCGAATTGAAATACTGACGATAACAAGAGCTTTAATCATTCCGGCTGTCGAATAGGAAAAGCGTAGGAAATGAGTCAAACCTTGCTGCAATTATAATTATAATTCTTTGGTAACATTGATAGTTATATCATTAAAATCGTTAAAGAGATACATTAAATGAAAATAAAAATATCGCTTCTCACATTTTCAAAATATATAGGTACACGTATATATTGATTCTCATATCGAAATATATCAATCAAATTAGAGATGAGTTGTAATTATACTTTTTGATAATATACGTACATACATGTGTTGAAATCGAACTAAAATATTCTTTCAAGCATATTCGATTATCTTTGTTCGCATTACGCATATAAAAATATATTTCAAAATTATTGGCTTTTTTCCTTTGTAATTCTTTTTCCTGTTTTCTAACTATTTGGATAAATTCTTTGTTTCTAAGTAACCTCCTTCGAGAAACCTAATAAAGGGAGGCTTTGATTCGTCAGTTTTCGGTCGTCGATTTAACGTAAATGTAGGAAATCAGAGAGACGATCAATGGGGGAAACCAATTGGGCGCTGCGTGACTGAGAACCGCAAACCCTATTTAGGGCTGGGAAGAACCTTTATGAGAGTGACACGCACGATTTCCTGCTGAATTTCGTGTCACGTAAGTTGCGTAACAGGTGGCATGGAGTGACAGAAGGAACGGCTGGCTTCTTAGAAAGAAAAAAAAAACAACTCCCATTCACTTATATTAGAAAAGTTATCACCCCGGACATCGAAGGAAATTGAATCACTCAATGATGAAATGTCACCTACCAAGCACGATACGGCGTTGGTAAAGAAACTTTCTCATTTCCTGGATGTCTGTTTTTGAAATGATTGAACGTGAGTCGCTCGAGAAGGAAAGAGTATTACTTTGACGTATCTTTCTCTCGATACAATGAAAATGAATATTCCTCGTCTTGTAGTAACAATAAAATTGTGCTGCCATCGACGACAATCCTTCGGGAAGAACAGCAATGACTATTACAATGTACCTAACCCAATAATCGATAGGGGTAGGAACGCATTAAATTTTACGAAGCACGAAACGTCGATTAGAGATGGCCGGAGGAAGTGGGCGGGCAAAGTGAATGAAATAAAATTTTCATCGAACCGCCCTTGCAACTATGAAAATAGGCCTTCCGGGCATGTCTCTTTTTCTTTCCACGGAATTTTTTCTTCGACGCGTGACACGAAAAAACTTCTTAAAACTTTCGTGTTCCGCAGCATCATGGGAGGCTGCAGACTGGGCGGTCTGGAAAGTCAGAAGTTTGGGGCAACGAGGAAAAACGGAAACAGAAAAGGGACAACGGACAGCCGAGAGAGAAACAAGGATTATCAATCAGAATGACAGTGATATAGAAAAGAGCTAAGCCACATTAGTCTCCGCCCGTTGGATTCATTCGCGCTGCCAATCACGCCGCCACTTTGAAATCTCTGGGGAACCCTAGCAACCGTATCTTTCACAATTTTCGGGGACGACGGAATCGAAAATATTGTCTGAATGTACGTAACAGGGGCCATCCTTGAACCGAACGTGTACCAAAAATGGATAACTTTTCTTTACCGGACACATAGTTTCGTAAACACGTAGTTATTTTAATCCTTTACATTGCGAGAAGTTTTGCGATATAATACACCAGTGCTCTACTATTCGTGTACAGAGAAAGTTTCTGAAATTAAATATTTCGCTTTTGCAAGAGCAAACTGTTATAGATGCGTGTAAATTTGTTTATGATGCGGGAACAATTTCAAATTGTTAATGTTGTTGTTGAAATGTCAGTGAAATGTAAAGGGTTACGAATAATTGATAGAATATAAATTAGAGAAATTAAACAGTTCGTTATAACGTATTGTATGGTCGTGTTATATTATTCTATAGGTTAATGATACTGTCTTCAACGTTATCAAGAACATACTGTACAAACTAAACGATATGTATCCATGTATTGATATTTTTAATGATTTTTATCGCTTAATCTTAAATCCTTTCAATGGTATTTAAATACACAAAATTTATTTTCTATTATCGCATTGGATCCCTGTTGCTGATAAAAATTAAGTAAATCACTTTTCACCAATAAACGAAGCTTCATTTTAAAAGCTTCACCCTCAACACAGGGACAATCACTACTTTTAGAAAAAATATGTTATAATTTCTGTTTTCGATGATATACATATGCGCATACGATATTACGTTAAAACTTAAAACTTCCTTTTAAACAAAATTCATTCATATTATATCCCCGTTCATATTACACGTATAAAAATATATTTCAAAATTGTTAGTTCTTTAATTTTTCCAAATTATTTAGATAAAATCTCTGTTCCTGAATAAACGCCACTTTTAAAACACAGTAATAATGATATACTGTTTCTAATTATTTAACGTAAGATTAAAATTTTCAGTATTAAACATAAAATGAATTAAACATAAAACCTCGTTATCCGTCGTTTAGTTTCCAGCAGCGATTCCTGATGAATCATTATGTTAGGCATCATCCACAATTATATGTATCATTATATATATCATCCCACGTGTGCATGCGATTAATTAAGTTGGTGAATATTCATAAATTCATGATATCAAATAACTGGGTGGCGTATTATAAATTGTAGGTTTAACGTTACAACGATGCACGTACGCTACGAACATAATGAGATATACAGTCGCGGCTATTTCAATGTGACGTCAAATGATAAATAAGAATATTTACATTACGCTTGTAGATTCGTTTTTGCAGACCGTATTTGAACAAGGGACGACGTCGAATGAAATTAAACCATCTGTCGATATATCGTCGAAATATAACGTTCGCGTTATCGATCGGTGCAAGGCCGATGAAAAGGTCTAACAAAGGTGGGCTAATTAATTGCCGGCGATATCGGCGGCTATATTTCATCAAATCAAATTCACATAAATATATCTATTGCCAGAAAAATGACGAAATACGAAAGAAACGATAAATTCGAACAATATTTTTAGACGTTTTATATATCGAGGATTCGTGTTAATTCTACGATTATACATATAATCTAAACTTATATTCTAAATCTTTAAATTTGCAAAACGACGTTTGACGATTTCACAGATCATCGTAGCACGAAATTTGTACGTTATACATTTGACGTTTCAACGATCTTCTTTTGATAATCTTGTCTTTTTACGAATGACGAAAAGCGTTATTATTCATGCACAAATATGTATTTTTCTTGTAGATTCAATATGAAAAACGAAAGAATGCCAACATGATGGGTTTTTCAAAATTTAATCAGCCATTGGAGAAATTCAGCATTTTGTGCAAGGTGTCCCAGATTTTGACGGCCAAGCATTGTCAGTAGATTTGGGTTTAAATGAGCAAAAAAATGTTATATAAACATAGGTCGTTTAAACCTTTATTAAAAAGTCACGACAAAAATATGAAATACGAAGGTAAGAGTAGCGGACTCACGGTTACTGCGACGTAATATAGGAATACATCAGCGATACTTACGTTTAATTTGCCTATGCAGAGGTAACTAATTCTCCATCTCAGAATGTCCACCGTTCTGACAATACAGGATTGACAGTGGCCGAAAATAGAATTTATTACCCAGCAAATTTCGTTTCTATTTCATTTCATTCCAGTAAATGCATCTTTTTGAGACGGAGGCATTTTGCATTGGAGAATTCCTTACCTTTGCAGAGAGTGGACGTAAATATCGCTGATGTGTTCTTACATTATGTCGCAGTAACCGTGAGTCTGCTACCGCTCTCCTCGTATTTCATATTTTTGTGCGCGTTGCGTGTACGATAATATTTGATAATTAATAAGTTCTTAATAGCAAGGCATTTATAATGGTTCAATCGTTAATTACGCTCAATTGCGTATCCGCAGGTGATTGTAAACTTCGAGCGAAATTTATCTTTGATGTCATCCGAAAAGGATTATTGCATCCTCGTCGGGGCAAATTCTACAACATTGCGGTTCGTTTGGATTGCCGTTACATTTGATTGCTTGATTGCCTTCGTTGCAGTGTATCCGTGAATGTATCTTCTACGCAATATTCATGTTGAAATTGTTTTAACGAGCAATTACTTGTCAAATAATTCGAAACGATAGAATGTTATTAACTGCTCCCACGATAAAGTGTAAAATGGTTATGTTTCTTTGCTTTTCATTTTTATAGTGAGTACGTGTATAAGTACATATAGATATCGGGTATCTAAAAAATTATATCACTTATTCATCTGTTTAAAAATGGTATTGATAGGTATATTCACATCTAAACATAGTGTTTTATAACCATGATATACTCTGTTGCAATATATGTATATTTATATCATTAGCAAATGGAATAATGTTGAGAAAGTTTGAAGCATCTAATGCCTTTTTATTATCATCTTCAATGGCGTTTCACCTATACACTTAAACAATTTAAAGAATTTTGTACTGGAAATCCATTAAAAATATATATATTACATAATTCAATTAAATTGGACTGTAATGATTTTATTCTTTATAATCGCCATGGCTACAAGCAACAGAATATTACAACACGATTAAATCGATTTGTAAAATCCAACAAAGCAATAATAAGAATGACGTTTGTAGATTTCTTCATTTCTCAATTATAAGCAAGATTAACCAAATTTCTTAAACCGATAAAAAGTCTTCAGGGATTAATACAAGCAATAATATCTAAATAAAAATGTATATATATATATAAGACATAGTAAATAGTAAGATATAATATTAGTGCTACATCTTCTAATAGGTAATTCAAATTTACAATCTTCTCATTTCATAGAAAAAATAGCGATCTCAGCTTCCAATTGTTAATTTATCGTTAATTTTGACTAAATTCAAATATTACCATTGCTAAGTGGCCGCATGCTTATGAACACTGAAGAATCTATCGATTATCATGAGAACTTATTAAGCAATGGGTATCTTCAAATAAAATCTAAATACTTAATCGCGACAGTTACTTTTCTCGTGTATCTAACCGAGCAAACCTAATCGTACATCATACTCTGTAATTCGTATTTAAAAAGGAAGACTCTTCTAAGAACTATAGGGAGTTATTTAGAAAGCAAAAGCTTTGAAAGACTGTCATGGGTTTCGTTCTCGTACAAGACACGAGGCAAGAAATCGCTTCTGATCTTGCATCCGCGAAAGTTGTTTGATGAACTTCATTTTGTAAAAGACACGGCTTTTAATGTCCCGCACGACATTCTCACAGCGAGATATTCGTCAGAGGTACAAAGTATCCGCACCGAAATAGTCTGTGAACTAAAAGCTATCGCGAAAGAGCGTCACTCGAGTCTACCTGGATACATGTTCATCGGTGAACATCGTTTTCAGAATACGCTGGCCGAGTTTCTTTGTGGGTCGCACTTTGGCAACGCACGAAAAGACAGACAGTGTTAATTTCTTTTTTTCTTCGACGGTGCAAACGCGAAAGCCTTCCTCTCTGTCTGTCTTCCTTTTTCTATATTCGACGGTGTTCCATATTCTATCTTCTACATTTGCTCTCGTTTACATTTTTTCTTTTTTTATTTTCTTACTAGCGAAATCGTGTCTATGTGCATTGGTTATACTCACTTTTCCATCTGGACTGCATACTTTAATACCCGCGAGCGACACTATCAGGAGAACGGGCGTGGACCGATCACTATACTGAAAAGAAACAAACGTTTTCATATAGAGATTGAAAAATATTGCACGCTACGTGCTCACTTATTAGCACACTGCGTCTCATAACGATAGGACCGCTCAAAAACTTGCAACTTTTACATATACTGTTACGTGTGTTTATATATCAACGTGGTAAGGAACCAAGTATGCCATATTTGAAATCATATCGAGAAACGATCTTCTTCCTCTATTATATTGTATTATAAAAATTAGTTTTGTGTTTCGTAACTTTAGAACTTGCAAATGAACTTTTAGAACAGAAAATGAAATTCTAACAATAGCTTTTGTAAGTTTAACTGTTCGGTTTTGTCGAGTATATCGTACTATTGTATCTCTATAAGAATTCAATTTTAGGGTAATATAATTTAGTCTTATAATCATGAGACGCAATGTATTAAAAATTCTTTAAGAATTCATGAACGCGTAAATTGAGAATTTATCACACACTAACCTATGTAGAAATAGACATATTTTGTTATAATCTAAAATAGTTGCTGTGATTATAAGTTACATATAACGTTACTTATTCGCTTTTCTTATTACTTAATTACTTTCGTTTTACTATTCTTACGCCATCAACGACGAAATTACCTTAACTTTCTTGTATACTACAGTGATATTATTTACAATGATATTTTGTGGAAGACGTTGCTTGGTATCTTTTAAATAACTTAAGGTGTTATATTTCTAGCTTTTAAGATATTGCTTCCTTTACGAAGATGTCAATTTTCTCGTTATCTCTAAGGAACACCTTAGTGGAAGGGATTTTGTATTATATATAAGAATTATAAGTTTGACCTTGTTCGGTATTGTTGGCAAGATTTATACAGAGTCTCGAAAAGTTACAGTCAAACTTCAAAAGCATCTGACACTTGTTAAAGAAGAATTTATAGAACTTAAGAACAAGCAAAATAGGCTCAATAAACGATAACAAAATATTGAATTTCTCATAAATAATATTTCATAATCATATTTATATAGTGCGTTATGTAACTTTTCTTTTAGGCATATTATGCGAAGAAACATCGGCCTTATTTATTTCATACAACGAAATATTTAACTGATGCAAGATTGAAACTATACAGAAACGCCCTAAAAATTCTATAGATACGTACATACAACGTAAATACCGTAGGAAATGTTTTAAAATTCGAAAGTCCATTAAACTGGAGGAGAAAATTCGCTTTTACATCAGGAACATTATCTTGCGAGTTCGTGAGTTTAGCGAGACGACTACAAATTACACCGTAACCAATTACACAAAGATGATAAAAAGTTACTCCGGTTTACACTTCGAATTAAGAACAGGTTGTTCGGTTTCACTGAAAAATATTCAACCCGTTCGCAACAACGACGAAGGTTCGAACATCCTGCGTGGCTGGATCGGAGACAACGGATGCCCCAGTAGCTTGAGGCTTCGGCTAATTTCGAAATTAGAAAGCTGGCAAAGCACGAGCGGCACGATTGAAAATGGCACTGACAACGAAAGAATGTTCCCTATTTCCCGTTGAAGACACGGCTCATTGTCTTAAAAATCCACTGAGATGGATAGACGTGGCTTGAGTAGGAAAGGGGGAACGTCGGTATAATTACTGTAAAGCAAGGGGTGGTTTTCGATAAAGGACGCCAGTGCACTCTATTTATACGGGGTGACCTGCGAAGTCTTTCTTTCGCCTCCTTTCTACTGTCACGATATTATCTACTGACGAATGAGAGAGCAGAGATCATTCTACATAGGGATAATTTAAAAAACCTCGCTCGTGATGATTCCAGACGCAGCGATTATTACGTGTGACCTCACCGGTTCTTTTAAATATAAATATTACTTCCATTCCTATATCCATAACGCAGACTCGGCGAATAGGGGATGAAATATTTTCGACGACTTGTAAGATGCTTCTCTCTTGTGAGATGTAAGATTCTTATAGGATGTCTTGTACAACTAAAACAATCAGATGCTAACAAAGATTTGACGCAAGTACAAATTAAAAATGTTATCGTGGATTATAATAGAAGAATACGCTTTATGCGTGGTATTAATTGTTTACATATACATCGTTGGATTATTACCGATGTTTATCATTCGCACGATAACTAACACGTATAAGTTTCATAAAGTGTTCTGCAGAATGTTACTTGAGATCGAACTTGCGTTTCACTGCTGTGAGTCTGTTGATACCTTTTCGTATGGTATTATAAATTTATCGCATTGTCACTTTATGACGAATTGAAAGAAAGAGGCAGTAATAATATAGATGAATCGGCGGCCTATTTTTATTTGAGTAATTCTGAATTTATATTGAATTCTTGATATTTAGGAATTCAATCAAAAGATTAGATACAAGAGGAAATTCTCGTATTTACGAAATATTCGTACGCCATGTCAGGAGTTTACAACGCATCTGTCGCTTCTGAAAGTATAGACACCAGATTCCAGCCGTTCGTTTATTTTCTGCAGTCATAAAATAATTTCCAAGCCTCTAACATCTGGCTCCATCGATCACGTATGCGAAATATAAATCGAAGATCTCTCAGAAACGCGTAATATGCAGCGTCTAATAACCATGTCATAAACCCTACGGTTTTACCATTAATGAAAACGCAATAAATTTTTCAATAATAAACTGTTTAATATGTCGTCTGTAATTTTTCACATATTCCCTTTTGGCGTGCACCAGCTACGCCATCTTCTTCTAGATCGCTTTCTCTTCGCTCTTTTATACCACAATTTTTTTAAACACTTCGACTAAAGCACAGAAATAAAATACTAGTCAAACGCGATGATTTAACCAAGCGGCCAAACCTTTTATACTCTTCTCGATTCTCTCGTAAATATTAAAAACTAAGTTAACAAATGTCAAAGAAAATTTCAAAAACTAGAAACGGACAATTCTATAAAAAATTAGCCTGAAAATATCTACAAAAAGAGGGGCTTCGTTTATTTCCTTTTAGAGAAATAAGCCGCTTGCCATACGGATTAACCCTAACTCGGATCCAGTGACCCAGAATTTCGTCCACGTTCACCCCGCAATTATGAATGACCGCGCGAACCGGGGCATATCAAAGCGCGCCGCTGATGCAGGCACCCTGATACGCCATGCAAACGAAGATATCACGCGACGTTTATTCCAGGACACCCGTTGGTTCGGCCACCTTTGTTCGGCGGGGGTGATTAAAAAGTTGCTGAGTGAGTCGCGCTGACAGGAGGACGCGGAGCGAGACAGATACAGAGAAGCGGTGAAAGTAACGGACAGAGGAAAAAGAGAAAGGATGGAAGGAAGCCGGCGTGCGAGAGAAGAGTAGCAAGGGAGCTGTGGAAAAAGGAGGGAAAGTGCGAAAAACCAAGTTTCGAGGGAGAGAGAGAGAGAGAGAGAGAGAGAGAGAGAGAGAGAGAGAGTAGGACGAGAAAAGACGTGAAGGGAGAAAGACACAGAATGAAATAGGAAAAGAGACAGAAGTTGAGGCAGCCGACGCAGGAGACAAATCAAAAGGATAAAGATGCGAGAGCGTTGGAGGAAAAGGGACGGATAAAAGGGTGACACAGGGACGGGGATGGACGAAAGGGTAAAAAGCGCGGGATAACTCCTACTCGGTGTGTACAACCATTAAGCGCATCGGGTACAACTCGGAATGGGCTCTTGGCGTGATCACCTAACATTTTCTTCCTGTTTCAATCTCCCTGTGTCTCCCTGTTACGCCAGCCACCCACCGTGCACAACACGGTTACCCTTTTTTCCCCCTTTTCTTTTTGTATTCCTTTACTTGCCGCTTCTTCTCCACTTCCTTTCTTGGAAATGTCCCTGCATCTGTCATTGCTCACCCGACTCTGCATAAATTGACACTCATCCGATTTACCTGCACCATTGTCGTTTATTTCACTTATTGCGCGCCGATCTCTGAAAACGCGTTTCTTTCCTTTCGATAACAGCCTGTCGATTTAAATGTACGTTAATGATGCAGATATTACGCGTGCAAGTTGTCGTATCAGTTTAGTCTGCATTGGAATATGTAACGTTTAGTTTTGCTGTGTAGTTAGCCGTAAATCTGTAACACGTATGTTCGAAGTGTAAAGGATCCTTTGTGTAAGACATTTTTAGAAATATATCAACAATTTGGAGAAGTTGGTTGGCTGTTATCTGAATCGCTTGATCCTACCTTCTCCTTCTCATAATTTACGTTCCTTAGGATTTCAAGTACGATAAAAATAAATTTCCCTCGATAATGCTGTCAATGGTTATTTTTATTTGATAGATCCTGAATCCATTGCGTGAGTTGTAATAATTTTATTTGTTTTATAGAAAAATGCATACTGTACAATTTTATTAAACTGTGCGGATGTAGTCTGAAAAATCTTATTTTTAATAAAAAGAATCTGTTTACTAATATGTACTGTATAGTATAAAAATTGTAACACAGAATATATAATAACAAATATACAGCTAAAACCACAATATATCAGATAATTAATCGCTTTGTTTATTCCAATTGTTATTTATAGATATTTAGAAAAATTATATCCACCGTTGTTATGTGTTTAACTGCTATCTTTCCTCTTATTACTATTTCTTTTTATCTTTTTTTTTTTTTTGTTAGATGATAAAATACTTCATTAATTTCATTGAAACAATATTTTTTCTTATTTCCAATTGTTCTCAATTTTTATTTGTCAACCTGATTTACGTCATTTATTTTCGGAATCTCGTACACAGGAAATGATTGCACGTGTTCAGATTGGAGGACACGGAAGCATACCTGAACTAGCCTCTTGAACGAGACGGAATTGGGAATTAATTGGTTTGTCGTCTGCAGATCTGCTCTTTCTCGTTTTGCAGTAAGGCTCAGATCTTTCAAGTACACAGAGAAATTAGCTTTCTACGATAATGCCAGATTAGGAACAGTAACACTCTGAAAAATGTTCGATAAATTTGCAGATTTTAAAATTAATCCATCAGCATATTTTAAAGGAAGCAATGCAATATAAGTTGTTGAATATCGAGACAACTGCTTTCACATAACATAGAATACATAGCTGACTATACTACAGTGTATTAAAAAGAAATGCTTAACAAAATTATTCGATTTGCAAATTAACTCCTTATAATATTGCGTGGCAGTTAATTTGTGATTTAATTTCTCATAAAGCTCAACAAACGTAAATTATATTTGCAAGAAAGTTTAGTCTCGACTCTTCAAACCGAAGATCTCTAAGTATAAATTACGTATAACACGAAAATATTTTACGTCAACCTTGTTACCACAGTGACTAGCTACAACGATCACTCAAATAACTACTACGTACATAATCGTTTTTAAAAGCTCATTAAATTGAGATCATAATAAAATTCAGACGAAATAGATATAAATGTGGTACAAATTAGCGCGGCCTCGATTTTTGAAATATTCAGTTGCAACCCTCTAGCACGGTCGCGATCTCTTAAATCCATTTACCCTCTGACAAACTACATTGTTCCTATATTGGCATCTGAACCATTGAACAATGCCCGGTTATACTAGAGATAATGTGGCCCATCAAATCTGTCACGAGTAATAAAGGGAATAGTTATGACGAGCGTGATTATCAGTGACTCACGACGCGACGTGACTCAAAGTATCGACAGATACTGGGGGTAATAGAAGAGGGTTTCCTTTAGGTTGCATCACGGAGAATCGTTTCTTGTCTTAGCGCGGCGACTGTTCACGAATTTATGAATTTATCAGCCGGGGGATCGTTTCTGCAAATGCGATCCACGTATCATATGGGGTGCATATCAAGTACCATCCCCTCATGATCGCGAGACTGGAGCAAGGAGAGCACTCGAGGCCTCCGAGCATGAAAAACGAAGGGTGAATATGCCTGATGAGAACGAGAGTACCGATTTGAACTCTTATGCTTCTTTTGCGTTCGTCAGGTTTTTTTTAGAACCATTAACAGGTTTCTGAGAGCGAGCTGTGCGAGTAGCAATTATTAGCTGCATTATATCTTGCCGTGAGTTCTTCGTGCGCATTTTTTAACGAACGGCGCCGGTGAAGCTATTAATTAACCAAATAACCTATAATACGCTGACAATTTCAATTTTCCCTCGTATAATATTTCGATGGTGAGCAATATGTACTAGGATAACAATCCAATTTAAGGAGTTTCGCGCAGTTTTTAATTCTCCGAGGTGTTTTTTATAATAACCCTTTTTTCACTTGATCGCGGTAAATTTTATCTTGCGGGTAAAGTTACGAAGTTTATTCGTTAAGAATTTGAGAAATATCGCGAATACGATAAAGAAATTGAATTTATTATAACAACGATATTAATTCAAATACTCTTAACGTTCTACTGAACATATTTCATTTTGATTAAATTTTTAAGAATAGTGGAGCTTCGTTTGTAATACGAACAACGTAAAGGTGAAACAAGGAATCTTTTTATTTGTAGCACGGTGAATTCATCGTAGGTGAAAAGAGATTTTCTGAACGAGAACGGTCGCTTTTCCACCTTGGAAGGTGTATAAACGTTTCATCGTACGATGATACCGGGAAATGCGCCGTGAAACCGGACGACGTTCGTCTTATTACGTGAGCTGAACCTATACCAATTCTTTTTCTTAAAGCGTCTGCGTTCATTTTTATATCTACTCTTTTATTCGCAGTCGTCGTCGACTATTTTATATCTACATCGAACAGGCGACATATTCAACGTATACAGGTTCCCACTGGCGTTCTATCGCGACGTATAAATTTATTGTTCAAAACTTTACTGCTACGTGAAATCATTATTTTCATTTCCTTTAACGCATCTTATTCTCTATATTTCAATATCATATAACAGACTCGTATTATATTATCGATGCGAGTTCAGTTCCATTTGTTTGAATGATATATATTTCTAACTAAGCTGTGAAATTCCTAACCTTCTGGACAAGAAGCTCAATATTTCAGATTTAATAATTCAATGCTGGTTAAATGAAATTTTCATTCGAACAGGAACTTACTCTTTTTAACATTCATCGACTCTTTTTTTATAATAAAATTATTCTTTGAAATATAAGACAGACATATTTGTATACTGTTTATGAAGGCTAGGACTTTTTTATTTGACATCAATTTTATACATATACATATACACATATATATACATCTTTTAATGTTTTTTTTATTTCTTAATAGAGCGAAACAGAAGAGCGAAATATCGCTCTTTTCGTATGTACTTCGCATTTCGAGTAATTACCGATGAAATTTTAAATGGCCTATGCTTGTATAACGTATTTTGTCTGATTGTACCCATAGAGTATATTGTCTAAAATTTGGCTGTTAAACCCTAGGACACCCTGTATCTGTACAAAACAGGCATAAAGATGTAAGAATAATTTACGAACAACGACATTAGAAAACACGTGCAATCGTTTACAAAATGATTAAAAAATTATGTTTGTGATTTAAAAAGCACGATGTATTTAAGAAGGAAAATGAAGTTGATGAATTGCGCCGAGTCTTAGACAGTGTAGACACTAAATCATATGTATGTGAGTAAGTCTACCCAGTAGATACAAGTAGGTAGATACGAGAACGCATCTGCGAAAAATGCAACGGCACAGCATATGGTGTATCCGGCTTGAAATAAAAGCAAAACGTTGTAACGGAGGGGGTAAATGACGAAAAGCTCTCCCTCAGGTTTGTCCGGGACTGGTTTTAATCCACTATTATGAAATGTACTAACGTCTGACAAAACTGGCCAAATATCGGAAGCGCTGGACGGAAATTAAACCGATTCTGTTTCTCGTCTACTTCGATTTCGATCATCTCCGTTTCTGTCCCCATTTTCCCTCCGAACGTACGTATATAATAGGTTCGAACATATGAAATGTCGTTTTGCCCGAAAAGAAGAAAAACCCTTGCCCTCGAATAAAACTTTACTCATGCGTGTGTAACGTCGTTCTATACAACTTTCCTAACGACTAACTATTAAATGCATACAAAAATCCTGTGCTTCTATTTTTATAAAGGAATAACGTAAGGGGACCAGGCGAATATTCTGATTATTCGTGACAAATAATAAGACTTGGAAATTTGTATTTTTGCAGCAAATTTCTTCTTCGTGTACTGCTATCGCGTATAAAATACGCACTAACGCGTAGAAAATGAAGATTGAAAGGCAAAAATGTATTTGTCCCGGTAGTTTTATACTCGGTACTCGGTCAGTGATTTCTCTGAAGTTGCGAATACAAGTTAGGTTTCTACTCGCGGAAGTAATTATCCATCAGAATAGTATATATCGTACATTAACCTCTTCTAACCAGGGAAAATATTGTCCCACGTAAGCATCTTCCGCTCTCGTCGTGGAATTGTTTCACATAACAGCGCGGTAATGTCTCCTGAGACGGAAAAGAAGAAGGACAAGAATTCGAAACAGAGGGGATAGGCAGGAGACAAACGAGTGAACTGCATTGCCTACGAGAAAATGTTTTTTCACCCCAGTCACAATATAATTGTTACTCATCCTCGGCCTAGAGGCGTCGCATCGAATTTCAGTTGGCCACCACCGCGCCGCACCGTCACGGAAATAGACAACAAGTGACAGCGGTACAGCGGAATTTAATTTCGTTTGGAGATGTATGAACGTCGGACTCGGTGTACACGCGCCCATCGCTATGCATGTGTACATACGTATGTACATCGTCGACGCTTTGCTCGGCTGCGCAAGCTTTTAAATGAAATCAATTATCGTACACTCGCGAATAATTATTATGCGGACGGTCTGGACGAAGGAGACGGCTCGTACCGACCAAGAAATTATTTTAACGCTACCCGCCACCGCTCGATTGTTACTATTCCGCTTGTTATGACGGCCGAGATGTTGGAAAACACGAGCCGCTGATTATAATTAGGAAACAGAGGGTTGCGCTGCAGCGCGACGTATGACGGACGTCTACTAAACTTCCGTTTGTTATAATTTCAATTATTTGATTAATTCGGACGACACTGCGAGTTGTCCTAACGTTTCGATTTCAATTTGGGACATTCCTTGTCGCGGGAAATTCATTTAGGGAATTTGTAAATTCAGAGCACGCCGAGAGGAGAGGAGATTTTTCTTTAAATCCTTAGGTATGTATGTATGTGCGTTTCTAAAGGAAAATAGATTCTATATAAATTGCTTTTTATATTCATATATGCTCGCATACATATTCCTACGTATATAAGTAAACACGCGTATATGAATGTTCGTTTAAGCCGAAAGAAATCTTCATTAAGGATTTAAAATGCCGAATAAAAAGAATATTTAATATGGTTAAACGATAGACGTCTATACGGAATTTTCTTTTATTATAACTGTAATTATTTGATTGATTTGTACGATATTCTAAACCGTCTTAACATTGTAATTTCAATTTCTTACTCTCTGTATCACGAGGAATTAGTTTATTAAATTTCCTGAATGCAGGACACGTGGAATTTTGAATACGATCGCATCGAAACTGACTGTGGAGCACAGGAATGTTAGACACGTTAATAAAATCGATGAAACGTTAATTCCCAAAAGAAGATTTAATTATTCTCGATGTATAATTTTTCACAGAGAATCGCTTCAACGCAATTTCTGTACACGTAATTGTACAAGGCTTTTAAATGATCTACCCGATTTATATTAAACAATTATTGCGAAGGCTTCTACATCATGACATCGGACATACATCGTGGCGCAATCAATGTTATTAATGCGAATTATATTACGGCTGATTGAACAAAGCCAATTTAGCATGTGTAATATTTCTAGGGATACGCGCTATATCCCTTTCCTAATAACTTTATCGGAATATCTGATTAATTTCTGACTTTGAACGATTCATTCATAGCTGCAGAAGGTACTTCGCTTTTGCATGTGAAATATTAAATTGAAAATATTGCACGCGGATTTGGAAAATAAAGATAGGATTTAAATAGAGATGTTTTAAAATATAAATTAAAATTATGCAAATCAACACGTTATGCATTAAATATTCATACTTACAAGTATAAACTATCTGTCGAAGAAGTAAGAATGCATTTAAACATTATCTAGTGTGTTTCATTTGTATCGGGACAATGATTTTATAAATTTCAAACGATCGATTCGAAGAGAAGTTTACGAGGGGAAATATCTCACTGGCGACCTAACACAATTTTCTGGCTGTTACGGTTTTGCTTTTTTTCATAAAATCTTAAGAGTTGGACTTTTTATTGCAAAATATACCACCGAATTTTTTCGCGGTATTTTCAACAGAAAATTGATAAAATCTGCAATTTTTCAATGATCGTTATTGATAATTCATATAAAAAAAGTATTCAAATTCGATATTAACCGATCATGCGCTTTGATCCACGATACACCCACTATATTCCAATGAAGGGAATTTTAAATTGATTTTTAACAAATGCTGTTAATTAATGATCTATCTAACGAATGATATTCAACGGTATACTTAGCCAATAAATTTTGAAATATTTTATACTCTCGTAAAATTGATCACCTTGTATGTAATAACTTCCGCAATTTGTAGATACTCGTATAATATATTTCGGCTTTTGACGATCTACCGATTTAAATAGAACTACTAAGTTAGTAATTAATTTTCGACTAAAATAACGAGTAATATTACATTCGTCGATTTTCCTGAACTAACTTGGATAGAACCACTTAAATAGAGAGTTTCTGCTATAATAACGCGAATGACATTTTAGTTACAATCCGTGTACATAGATTCTCGACGACTAAAACGTAAATAGAATTATACGTACGTATAACCCACTTTAGACATCTCGATCGGTGTTTCATTCTAAAATTATTCGTGTTCTAAAATTCGTAGATATCTATAATTTAGCGACACGAAAATCTTGAACCGATAATAGAATCGGTTCGGTATCTCATTAATATTTATACTTGAACAGCTAGAATTGCTTTCCTTGGAAATTTTTCCCCCTGCAACGAATATATTCTAGACTCCGCCGGTTTAATAGATATACCAAGTGTATGCGTGCTGGTTGGACAGGGTCAGCATTTCGAAAGTTTCGCCGCGCCCCAGGATCCAGAGCCGATTAATGGACATATCCGATATTGCACGGCTGCGTGGCTGCAAGTATTAAACGTTACAGTTACAAGGCCAGGAACAGAGCGCGTCCATGTGGCCGACCGCTTACACGTGTTTCCGTGTGTCGTGCAGATTTCCAGGGAAAATAGACTTACAACTATGCTAGCAGGGGAAGGTTACCATAGGAATAAGCCAGCGACCTCTAATGGAGATGGATTTCTGCATCAACGGCCACGCTGGATGACAGCTAAGCTTTGAAAATTTTATGTTCAATCCTACGTCGTCGTCTTCTGTGACTTCGAGCGTGCCATCTACCATCGTTCGTTTTTTCCCATCTTTCTTTTCTCGTTTCTTTAATATATGAACGGTCGAGTACATTTGCTCGGACGACAGACTGTCCGCAACATTTCCACGCGAAGATTATCGTGACAAATACACGAGAGTAAATGTAAACGAATGGCGATGAGTCGTGTCTCATGGATTGTAATTAACGATTGGAATTTATTCTTCAAGAAATTGGACGATCAATTGCCATTTGAATTTTATTCCACGAAAGTAGATATTATATCGTGTATTATATAGATATATTCGAAGCTTCTTCTCAGGAAAAAAAAAAAGACAATGATCTCGAGCAAATAAGGATTACATTGTTTTTGTGAATCACAACACTGGACATGCAACAAGCGGTGTAAAGTACGACTTGTGTGAAAATCGATCATAACGTTGGTTCGACACGATCGAAACGAGCGACTGGCACTTTGGCTGAAACGCCGAGGCTATTTATCGGCGTAATAGGGCATAACGGAGCAGTCATCAGCTGATTGATGCGTCGACAGGCTCCGGAGGGTTTATAGGTGGTTGCGAGCCGACGATTCGCTCTCACTTTTCACTCTCGGGACGTATTTGGATAACGCCGACTGCCAGACGGGAATATTATTTGCTTGTTACCGCCTGCTTTACAAAGCCAGCTACACAATCGTGAATTATAAAGTACGACGTTCCAGCCGTCCTGAATTACGCGTGTTTTCGACACGACAATACGAATGTACTATGCTATTGTATGTCAGTGACAAACTTCTTTCTTTTGCATTAGTAAAAATGATAAAAAGAATTTGACGACTGACGCGAATGGATATTGTATGCAAATCTATTAAAAGTACGTGGATTAAAACGGATAAAACGAAATAGGATGCATACTTTTCAACGTGGTTCGCTTTTTATTTGTCCATCTAATCTGTAAGATCGTTTCGACATTCCACGTCATTTATCTAAGTTCCAAAAACATTGCACGACTTTAGGTATATCTGTATGTAGTTAAATATATTCCAAGTTACTTTAAACATTTTCATATTGTTACGATACACTGGAAGCTTACATGGCCCGAAAGCTTAGGCTAATTGCAAGTTTAAAAGGATTATCAGTTCGCGTTTTAAACAAAAAATTATTGTTCAGGCCGAAGAAAAGGCAAGAGCATCCTTCACGTTCGTTAATCTGTGTCTCTTTTAACGAAGTTTATTTGCACAGCTCGATTTTATAATTAAGCAGGTATATTTGGAAATTGGTATATTAGATTTTTGAGATGTTCAGAAAACTCATAGAAGTATTTCATAAAAAATACTTCACAGTTGCTATTCAATTCGTTAACACGTAGTTGACGAATAGATACGAATTACAGTAAAATTCATATAGAATTAACTATTCAAAGAGGAAGTACATACTTCTCGTCTTTGACAGACATTCAGTCGTTGATTCGTGTAATGATCTTCGTTCTATTAAATGATCGAAGTTTCTACTTATATTGCAACCCCATTTTTTCAGCACAAATAATTCGTTATATTTCCCTTATATGATCGAATAAATGTATCGAGAGGTAAGTGAATGTTATTGCTACGTAAAAGTATGTTTAAATTAACAGAAGAATTAGATTATTGTCAGGAGAAATATTGTGATTGAGCCATTAAGTATATGAAGCGTTTGACGCGACGACAGGTATGGTGGATAGAGTATGAGGAGTGGCGGGATCGCTTCTATTATTAACTTCCGGATATTTGTATTGGACTCCCTGCTGACAGCAGAACCATTTGTGTTACACCCACTGTGACTCACGCCTTTAGGAACTTTTGCGTGATCCATTAGCGAAATTCGATCTTCTACATCGAGCGTGGGCGATCCCTTGCTTTTCTTCGTTTTAAACTTTCCGATGTGAAAATGTAAGAATGTAAAAATTATCCTGCGACTGTTACAAATCGGCTACAGTGGCACATACGAGTGATAACAATGTACATAATACGACATATACAGCAGTCGATAATACACAGCTCGATGTTTTTCATGAAATTAATGATTTATAGCGAAGATACTTATTTCCAGGAGATTTCGACGGAATTCCTTGCTAACGAAATATTTAATCGGCTCAGCCGTGGTTTTAGTATTATAGCTTCGCATCCAATAGTCTTAATCTGTTCCAAAATAGGTCAATAACCACGCCATCGCATGTGGTATCATGCGATTGCGGTACAAAGCTGGTTTTACACGTGCCGACATCGTACCATTGCCCGTGGCACGAGTTTAATCGCACAAAATGCACTTCCAAATGTCGCCAGCTACCTACGAGTTCACACAGAAGATCTAGTTTAAAGCAACGAGTTTCAAATGCCGCGGACAACAGCACAATAATGGTCTGTGTGAAACCGATCTAAATGTGTAAATCTCATTTGAAATACCGACAGATCATGTGGTACCAGTGGTTCAAATCGTTGAACATATTAAACGACGAGCGATATGAATTGCACAGCATCGAGTAACGCGGGATAACAAATTAGTACTTTAACACAAACCTTATCAGGCTCGATCAAATGACCGGTTTCAGAATTTTATTAAAAATTCTAAAATAGTATATGCCAATTTTTCCCATTTTTACCTAATTTTTCTTATTATCTGATTCATCAATTTCTCAATTTTTCATAATATAATAATTTACATAAAGTTAGACGAACAAGAGGAACAAGAAAGAATGTACAATTTTAAATTGAACTATGAAACCTATGAAACTATGTCATTTGATCGGGACTGGTAACGTTAGTATCAAAGTTTTTTACTGTTCGTGTAAATTGATTAAGTTGCGCGTTGAATTCATTCGCTTTTCCATGTCTCGCACTACGTAAGGAATATTATAGAAACGTTATACTTCCTTCAACGCGACTACAGGGTAGGTACGCGATGCGTTTGTCCGTGCGTAAATTTTACGCCGCTGGACAGACTCGGACGAGCAGGAAACACCCTTGCAACATTTTCGATAGTTACCGGACATCGTGACATAATTATTCCAGCGTATTAAGCAAGAATTTAATAACGTGCCAATACGTTTCAGCCGGCAAAACCTCGGCAACACGGCGATAGCGCCGCGAGGATTGATCATTTCACGTTATAAATCACGCAGCGCACCTATAGCCTCGTTATAACGGAAGGGCCTGAGGATTCTGTATTCAAAGGATTAGCATGAAAATAATAGAATGGATTATATCGCGGCAACCTGTGAATCGGTATTGAGTCAGAGGTGTTCCATTGAAATTTATATCCGGCGCGAATGGTCGCGGAGTTCATTGAACGCGAAACTTCCACGTTTCTTATTTCGTCCCGGCTATCGGCCGTTTCACCTGAAAGACGCTAGAACAATTATCGCGATGCCATTTCCGCGTCCGTAAAACGCGAACCTCCTCGAACGAACGAGTGTTCTCGAAGACAATAAAGTCGCGAAACTTCGCGCAGCATTTTATTAAAGCGATGGAAAATGCATCGCGGCCGTCTCGGGCGAATGCCCTCCGACAATTCGTGCAAGCCGCTTCTTCGAAAGCGTCCGCTCTGCAAAGTCCACCCCCGCGATCGTTCATTTCGCGGCATCATACACGAGGAACAAAGGGAGCTAGATACGTCGTAAGTACCTGGCGTAAATGATTCCTCCTTGCAGCAGTTGCAAACAGAGCAGTGCTCGGTATACATAAAGACAAACAAGAATTAACGACCAATTAGGGGAGTTAAGAAAGAATCCTCGGCCGAGATAATGGGACGATCCATGGTCGGGCCGTGTTGTTACGAAATGTAATTAAGCCCGGTCTACAACAATTTGTGGAAATCATTAACGAACGGCCGCCTTTCGCGATTCCGTGCAACTCGTCGTAAGACCGCGCCATCAAGATGGCTCGCAGACGCGCCAGAGAAAGAGACCTATAGACAGAAGGGAGGACGGTTTGCCTTATTATAAAGCGTTCTTATTATAAGGAGGTCCCCTAATTATTGTCGTCCCTTGAGAAAGAAGGACTCTTGCCTCCTTCAAGCCACTTCGAGTACATTAAATTATGCTTTCAACGGTCTTGAGAAAATCTCTGCGTTAAGTTGCTCCTTTATTTTATATGTGCGTGCGCGCATCAAGTACGCGCGCTTCTGATTATTTGTATCTTCCGATGGTTACAATTAGTTTGCCGGCATTAAGAGCAACGCTTTCGCACGTTTGTCCCGCTGTTGTTTCGCGATTTTCTAATAGACTGGGAACGCAGAGAAGTTGCAAGTTTCGCAGATCTCAATGAGGTCTCCAACAGATTTTAGACTTTCCATTTTTAAACATCGCGCGATAGTATTGGCATCTAATCGTTTGAATTAACTCGGACAGCGAAGCTGATCTCGCAGCGAAAGAAATTATTTTTACTTCGTGCTAGCTTCAATACTAGATACTCATTCATTAATAACGTAAATTTAATTTAATCAAATTTCTAATTTTCTAAATTAATGTTACGTAATATTTACAGAACATAATATAGAACATTATCGCGTACCTCAAAGTCTTCGGTAGGTACACGCTTTGGAATATTTAAAATGTCTGAATAACAACTCTACAGATTAAGCAGAGATTCGTAGATGTTAATGAAAATGCAGCGATACCATAAATAAGGGAAACTGCAAGAACGCGTTGTACCGTTATTATAGAACGTAAAGTATACTTCCTTATTAAACTCTTTAACCGTTTTTCCACGTATACAGGTTTTAGCGAAAAAAGAGATTAAAAAGGCTCAGTGTTTCCAAAAGCGACTTATATTTATCGTATTATTATGTTTTCGTATCTTATCTCTTTCCTTGCACGTTCGTTTACTGATTCAAGTATTCAAAGTATATGTACGCTATCCACGTTTGTGTGTGTGTGTCTGTCTGTCTGTCTGTTGCCTGATTTACATCGAGCCGTAAAACAACTTTGGTATCCATTAAATTAATTCTGACAAGTTAGCAAGCGGATACTGTAATTATTCAAATTTTATTTGATCTGTATCCGATCTGCATAGGTAAACGGGATGTTTACGCGTTAACTAGTAATAAGTTAAAGTCGAGAAGTATGGTCGAAGAGACGTGGATCTCCTTTGGACGTTCGGTTAAAGAAGTTTCATCCTTCTTCTTTCAGTCGATCTCCATTGGGAAAATGCAGGCACCGCGTTCAGCGAGCAAATTTTTTCCGTTTGCTCTGCCTCCTCTTCGTCATCATCGAGGAATTTCTGACATTTCGGCATAACAACCAGAGAATCGCGATCGCTCTCACGTCCCCGAGACTGGCTTCCTTCGTTTCCTTTGATTTCAGTAGAAAAAGACGAAACGCAAAGAAATATAATTTTGCGTCGAATTGCCTCGGGTAACTCGATTACTTCTTCATATCGCTTATTGCCCGTTTTTACCTGCAATTTTATTTATTTTTAATCGCAGCCGCAATCAGAGTTATTTTTGCCAGCGACCATTACGGTAGCAATTAGTTGGAGCGTTACTCACAACGCGATGACACAAAAATGATTGCAGTTTCTGACGTTGTTAAAGCACCGTTACCCGCTTTTTGCGTCACCTTCTGAATTAACTCGCGCTTTTCATCGCTGCATTCGGATATCAAGCTAGTGCCATATAAATACGACGAGGAAACGCATAATACGTATTGTTGATAGGAATAAACGAACAGTTGACAGCTTTCATTTTTACAGCGTTTGATGACGCTTATAATAGCACGATTATGATCTAACTGTACTTATTTGTAATAAAGATTGATTTAACACGATGCGCGGAAGATTTCATAAATTTAATAAAGATAAAGATATTAATGTTATTTTACGAAACAAAGGATCGTAAAAATTCAGCCACTTTTTAAAGTTAACAAAATTTCGTTGAAAGATCGTGGAAACATTGTTATCGGTGTACTCGCGTTTCCATTTCTACATATATTACATTGTTATAGCCCGTCATATATTTTTCTGCGAGATTATTCTGTCATATTTATAAATATCGTGGTACCGTTTTACAGCCTGTACCTTAATTCCTGCATATTTCACAGCTTTGCTAGGACACGTTAAATGAAATCTGCAATTTTCGCACGTGTTTTCTCGGATGGCTACAGTCTGTCAAGGCCATCGATTTTCTTACCCCTTTCGACTTATCTTCCGGCTCTATTATACTCCCTCGTCCTAGCTTTGCTTGTATTTCCCCCTCCTGGGCTATGACCATTCTTGTCAGCGTGGCCTCTCGCCGTAAGTGAGATTTTGCATATTCAAACGTGAAACACGCCCGAAGCTGAGTGCACCATCCTGCCTTTGCCCGTTACCCGCACCTTCCTTTTAATTATTGCGATTAATTAAGCCGTAACAAGTCTGCGCGGTAAGGAATAGGTTGTGGGTGGAACAGCGTCGGGGGGTTGAAACAGCCGATGGAACCAAGGAGGATGGGGGGAATTCATTATCATCGAAGTCGAGAGACGGTAAATCACGCACGCGGAATTGTTAATATCGGCACCCTGAATATTGAGACGGCCCGGAAGATTTACAAGGGAGACGCTCGAGAAAGGGATATTAAACTTTCTCTCGGAAGTATATTAAGTCGATATGAAACTCGGACTCTTGCCGCGTCCCGTTTCTTCCCATTGTGAAACAGCGATATCGTTTGTACTTAATCGATCGCGCGGAATCGGAATTTCAGGATGTTTTTACGACGGGCCATAAATATCGTTTCGATCGAACCGATCATATGCCACAGGAATCTTCTCCCTTTTCTTGCTGTACGAAGATTTATAGCGGCTTTTCATATTTTTTCGCTTAGATCGAGAGACTGGGCGGTTATATTAAAAAGTGTTGACTCTGGTATCGCTCCAAAAATTTCTCCCGTCCCATTATACGCTCACGTTTATCGCGAGTCTCGCGATCGTGTATGTAGACGTTGTTTATTTATGATTTCAATAATGAGCGAATGCTCGTGCAAATCGATCGATCAGTAGCTGTCTTTAGGTTTCGTACAAGTTTACGCGCGACATTTTTGTTCTGTAATAAACCGTATTCGCGTGTCAAAGTAGCGCTAAAAATTTGGAAATATTTTATTTACTACAAACAACCACAGTGCTTATCCGTCGATTGAGTTTTGGGAACTTTCATGTAAGTTTCAGTGCAAAATTTGTTTTCAATCTTAGAAAGCGCTCTACAAAAGTCTTACAGATATTTATATTGGCAAAACGCGTAGCGAAATCCAATATCAAATGAAAATATAATTTGACGTAGAATTTGCTTCCAATGTATTGAATCGTAAAATTACTTTCCCGTAAAAGATGGGAAATATAACTTGTCATGTTTCTCACCTGTGACCCGCGAACAATGGCGGACGAAAGAAAATGAAAAATTTGTATCTACGTGTATAAACATATATAAACATTACTAACTTTTGTATTAGAAATTTTTTACTTTAATAATATTATTTGGATCCTGTCAAGGTTATAATTTCTCTTCCTCTCGTCTTTCGAACCTTCTTTTGCCCGTTACCGTACTTAATAAGAAAAGTCGAGTCGTTTTGCAAAATATGATCATGTATTAAACTTCGAAACACAAACTGACTAAACGAACGTGGAACGTACTCTGTTATTCTCGGCCGTAGAAATAAAAGGTTATTCCACTTGTACCGAGAATCGGCGCGAGTGATATTTAAGCGATTGGAGCGCGCGCGATATTAAAATGTTGCAGCGTGATCGTAAACGTAGATAGCCGCGTCGCGTGCAGTATTTGAAATTACGGAATCAAAATTCGTTCCGGCTGTTACGAAGTTCTCGCAGCATTATCAGAAAGTTCCAGAACTCGCATTATATCCATCGACGGAAACATCGGCTTCCTCTTTCCGAGCTTGGCCGATCGTAAAAGCGAACGATGGAGAATGAGAACGAGAAAACCAGAGGTAAATCTACAGAGCCAGCCTAAGCAAATGCTGTTCCACGAAGGGACGCACGCATGCATGCCTACAGTCGAAGCCTTTCGGAAATTGTTGATGCTACGGACGTCGGGAAAATACGGCCGCTGTTTGCGCTCGAGTCTCGAATTCAGCTTTGCGTTTCTTAAGGACCGTTCTAACACTGGCGGCTCGGGTTTAATTGCTGACTACGAGAAAGAAGATTCGTTTCCATGCTTTCCTTCTTTCTTAGTCGTTATTTTCTTATTTGCGAGTAACAACGAACAAAATATTAGAAACTGCGCTGTAAAACGCAGGTCGGAGAAGAAAAACGCGATAAGTATATTTCTGTTGATTTTTCAATTTAATGTCGCTTTATCGTTAAACAGGAGGATTTTAACACGACACGATCGGAAATAAAAATCTGTCAGGTTCGACGATGTAGTTTTTTAGAAGTAGATGATAAGTGGACTATTAAGGGGATATTTTAGTAGCATTTTCAATGTTTCGCTCGAAATCCAAGTGAAAAGACAATTTTCATGACACACACTGACTGGCAACGTGCTGAATCTTAAGACTGTTCCCCTGTAAAAGATAGGAATGCGACTTATCGTGTACTTTACCTGTGATCTTCAAATGTACACGGAAAGTTGGTAGATTTTTTCAAACCTTAAACTGTACTCTGCATATTTTGCATTTAAAGTTGATCGAGTTTATTCCTCTCGGTACTCGAATCTTGGTTAGCCTCCGTACGATTTATAAAATCACGTATAAAGACTATACTACCGAATCAGTAGAATAACGAGGATAGCGAACAAGCTCGGTTCAACGAAAATTTAATTTCTACCAATATTTTCCCTTCGAGTCTGAGAACCGCTATGACTTTCACAGTACGTTTCACTTTCCATCGAAGGTAAATACATACGATCATTTCATGAAAAATGTATTAATAGTTTTCGACGGTGGAAATACCTTAGCAGGAAAAACGGCTGTAGCATGCCATTTCTTGAAACCAAGCTGCGCGACGACGACGACGACGACGAAAAGGGAGAATATCCATGGACAATCAGCGGAGCATATTTCATATTCAGCGACCCGTGACCTTGCAATCTTCGAGTGGAAGAGGGTGGGCTAACTGGCCGGACGCCTCTGAAATTGAATCCACAATCGAGAGCAAGTCGTCTCCTCTGCGCAGTGTAACGTATGCATTGGTTTGAGTAAGTGGACGATGTCCATCTTCTCCTCTTCGCCCTTTCCATTTCTTCCCCTTTAGTCCGTTCCAACCCCGTTCCACCTATCTACCCCTGCACGTTCCCAGGATGTCCCCAAGAGCATCGAAGTCCTTTTTGCGCGTTCTACGTACTTACTCGACCTTGTCCACGTTTTCTCACCCTAATCCGCTTTGTTGACAGCAACGTGTGTACGTATGATTGTCCCCTACGTACACCTGCGGATTTCTGCCCTAGCAAATGGCAGTCGACTTCCCGAATGCTCGTCGTTTTCTCTCAACGCCACTAATGGGCAATATTCGATGGCGCAAAAGTAGACGCTATCGACGAGGAATTAAATCGAACAATTGCACGCTTTCAAAGTTATATGATGCGGCGGAACGACGTAATGAGATGTTGCGGAACGCGGTAATTCGTATGGCGTTTGTGCATCTGTGAACTTGATTCTTCGACGTTGCATTTTTTCATGGAGTGTATTTCTTGGGTTACGACGTTGTTTTAGGATTTACAAGTTACAAGCACGTGGCTATGGTAATTCAAGCGACGACTTAAATCGTTTCTCTTGGTTAACGGAAAATAACTAACATTCGCATGAATTAATACGAACGAACGAATGATGGATGCGAAGACTGACGAATGTAATACGATAATATTTATTTTCAACAGATTGTACAAACGATAAAATGAATCATTCACTGCGCGTGCTTGCTTCGCAAAGTGCTTACGACTACTACGTTTATGACGTTGCAAGATATTTTGTATTTCAATTTACAGAAACTTGAATTACTTTGGCACGAAGTCGTCGATCTATGACTACGATAAACGATGATCTTAATTCGTTCTTATTATTAACTCGACAAGGTGGATGCGACACTGTTCAGGATTACGAAAAGAAAAGTATTTTACGCAATTCTGGGCTATGTTTTAAATCAGTATCTACGCGGCACTAACGTGGCGCTCGCGTGAATTAATATTCTTGACTAATTTTACGACAATACGGTAGTTGTTCCCATCAAAGCAAAGAATGATTCTTTTTATTTGCAGTCGATTTGTCGGTTGTCAACGGAACACTCCTATAATGCAGAGCTATTACTCTCTCGGGGACGAACTTTTAATTAACGATCGTTTTAAACGAGCGTAATTGAAGTGGAACGATCTGTCATGTGCGTAGAAAAGATTGAAAGCTGATATGTGAGTTCATTTGTTCGCGTTATGTGTTATAGAGAGAGAGAGAGTAATCGATGACACAGAAAAGTTTCATCTGACCAGCCACTAAAGGGTTGTCCATATCGTGTAATAACTCGGATTCTGTTATCTCTCTTTCAATCGAAATTCTCTTCGGAGTTTTATTCTTTGCCAATTTGAAAAGCCGTGAAATTCAATTTCATAACTGAATTTTCTGAACACTTTTACCTTATTGAAGCTGACAGAGAAAATGATCCGTTAGCGACGTGAGCGATGATGTATTATTCTCTTTATGGAAGTAGATACAGTATTTATAGCGATTGAAAGTCTAGGAAACATTTATGTACGCTTCGTTTATGAATAACTTCATTATAAAATCGTAATAAAATCTAGTTAGAAGTATAAAACGTAGAAGGTAAAGAGAATAAAATTATTATCGCATTTCTGTTCTGCAATAATTAGATATGAAACATGCTTGCGTATACGTGCGTGACGATATCATAACGAGTAATTAACTCCAATTAATTTTTTACGTGTATTTAACTCATCGTCAATATTATATTTAAAATTATTTAACTCAGCAATGAACTTAGAATTTTAGTTTTAGATACATATCGTCGCAGATTATTTTAGAGCTAGAAAATATTACAAGAGTGCGAAACTTTACGAGACAGCACGTGCATGTGTCTAAAAATATGAATAAAGCGAAGCTGCATCTTTGTTCCAACAAATCCTCCAATTGTTATCCGGTTAAATTCGACAAGTTATTAAATTAAATGAACCAGTAATTTTGTCCGGCCAATTATGAAAACGATAGGAAGATCTCGGTATTAATCTTTGAGATGGAAATTAAGGTCTCAGTCACTCGCAAAGAAGTCGAACTGATAAGCAGAATTCGTGCAGACCAAAGGAATCAATTAAAAATGAATGCCGACGAATTATTAAGGGATACTGCGACTTAAGCAGCAGCGGGGAACTTTCGTATCAGAGACGGCCAGAAGAAAGTTCGAGACTTGCTCGGAAGGGAAATAAGTTTAAACTTCGTACTTTCGTTACTCGAGACACCTGTGAACAAACAGACGCGTCTACGACAAATTAAAACTTGTCGCTCTGCTAAGTCACCGTCTTGCGAGTTTTCCGTGTTATACGTCATTTCATCGTGATATTCCACCAATTATGTAATTTATCGCACGTAAACACGAATTTAAACCTACGCGTTCTCGTTTCCGAAGCTCTCGATTACGACGACCGCGTTTATAGTCGCATAAATGAAATATTCGATATCCTCGTTAAACAAAAGTTTCAAAAGTTGCTACGATTTCTCTAATACCAACAACGAAAGAGTCGAATCCTTGACACGGAGTTTCATTAACAGAGATAATAATCTAAAAGTGCGTTAAAATTTATGACCGGACTATGCGACCAGCATTTCGGATAGGACAAAACGAAGGCGATCGAACGGCTCTCGCAAAGAGTATCGAGCATACTTTTGGTTTGTTCAAGGAAACCGCCAGACGTGGTTGCGAATACGCGGAAGAGGCGTGGTAACTATCGGCGACCCTTTTCCAGCGGCACCCTCGTCGACAGCCAGCAGTCCACCCCGTGCAACCGCGTCTACGTTAGCGAACATGTTTGAGCCATTCGCACGCGAAATTTATTCATCGGTTCGTACAAAACAGCATCGCGAGTTGTTTAGGGCTCGATGAAGAATTCACCGAACTACGCTGACCTGTTCGCTATTCCGTGCCAGCCCCTATCCTGTTACGTCGATAAATTTGCCTGGTCGAAGCCCCTCCTTTCCCGCCGAAAATGATTAAACTTTGAAAAGTGCTCGGATTTCATCCGTACCGCACGCTGTCCATTCCGTTTGCACGCGGTTCGTCAGGCGATAAATATTTTTCGTTCGACGCGTTGCAGCCATTTTTGTCTCGCAACCAGATCCACAGGAAATGTCGTTTGCTGGTTTCCTTTCTTTTTTCTTTTTTCCTTTTTTTTTTTTTTTTTTTTTTTTTTTTTTTTTTTTTTTTTTTTTTTTTTTTTTTTTTTTTTTTTTTTTGTAGGTAACATCTGTATCGCTTTTATACAGCTTATCGATTTCATATTTCCGACTTTTCGAACATACACTACTACGTGCGACGGGCATAACACACGCTGAGAGTGGAAAAGCAAATTTCCGTTCGTTGCTGTACGATTCGAATACGAATGCGTGAATCGCCGTGTCATTCGTGCGTTTAGGAGATTTTAATTGCTTTCAGACGCAGATATCTCGAAATTAACACGCCCGTTGCGGACTCGATTCTCGTTTCGCAGGACGCCGTACGCCGACAGAAAATTTTCGCCACTATTTGTCTCGTACGTTGTATCGTGGCCATATCGGAATTTCTGATTTACTTGCCACATCCAAGCCGAAACCATACGTGATCCGACGCTGTGCGCCGATTCGAATTATCGATATTTGTTACAATGACACTTTTCATCGTCCATCGAAAATTCAACTACCCTTCGGTTAAGTAGAAACCGTCTGATCGTGATTGCAGAGTGGCTGAGCAAAAAATCTGCTATACGTAGATTGCGGTCTTAAAAGGCTCGGGGTGGTTTAACGAAGCAACTTTTCACAGGGGCAGTTCCTCTCGAGAGGTTACCGGAAATTCTGGGGCGCTTTCGCGGTTCGTTCCACCGGGCGGAAAAAAAGAATTTTTTTAAGAAAAGCCTGGAAAGGCGAGGTTTGACTCAGACTACTTAAAGGCGCGAGCACACATGTCAACGAGCGACTGCCGCAATAGTGTTCTTAGCCTCGCTCCTCACGGGAGCCTTCTAGATTTTCAGCCGCCTTTCACAAGCTTTCTCGAGCAAAGTACACGCCATTTCGGCATTCTACCAAGCTTCTTGCGCTCCTCTGATCTCTACCCGGCAAGTTCACCTCTTTGTTACCTTCCGCCTAATTATCGTCGTAACTTGTATGCGATTTTCTTACGTCACGCTCCTCTTATTCGATAAACAAGACTACATTGTATAGCTTCGTGAAGTATTTTCGACGGTGAGCTCTTTGTTCGTCGATACGCGCACAACGTACGAGAATGACGCGTTATTACATCGAATCGTTGAATTATTTTTCCTTCTTGCGTTTGGCGTTTTTCACGTTCGAGACCTCTTTGGTTCTCTCAAGTATTCCCAAACGCCAGGGGGAACGTTTTGTGAATTTTCTTTATTTTTACACGGGCTAACATTATTTTTCGAATTTCTTCCATCCTTGTCCCCACTTATTTCGAACGTTTATTTCGCTTTCTATTCGCCCTTTCGCCACGACTTATTATTTAACCGTAGCTTTCACGTTTTTCGTGAATGCCTATGGATGTATATGAAAACATAGTTTAACGAAGTAGGTACTCTGCTGAAAGATTATCGTCATAAAATGATGATTAACAGTAAAAAGGAAAAAGAAAGGAAAAGAAAAGGAGACTGAATAAGTCTGATCTAGACCTTATACACTTTATATTATTATATTATATTATACAGGGTGTATCGCGATGAATGCATACTATTTAATAGTCGGATTCAGCATCCGAAAACAATAAGAAAGAAGTTCACATCAACATATACCCTATTTGATCTCGTTTACGAGATATAAGGACTTTTCTGTACCATCATTTCGTATCCGATTACCTTCATGGGGGAGGATGTCTTGCTATCGATGTGGTGATTCTTTCGATACCCTCTGATATTCTTTGAATTCGTTGAAACCTTTGTTCGATTTTATGGTAAAGTATTTCACTCTCGGTGGATGTTGAATATACAATGAATTTCAAGTATCCCTACAAATAAAAATGGAACGGATGCATGTATTCATCTCGTTTCTGAAATATTGCCCACTTATTACGAGACGCTCTGTATACGCGGAATGTACGAAATTGTATTGCGGGTGATCGTAGATCGTCGCTGCATCGAAAAAGTACATTTGGAGAAAGAATTGACGATCTCTCGTTTAATATTAACGTAATTTCCTTTGATACTCCTTTAAAATATTGAGCTTATCCAATATCTTTAATTGTATTTCTGACTTCTTCAGAAATAATACCTATTCAAGCGCTTGGAGCATTATTTTACAAATTACTTCTCACCGACACATTATCTTCGTTCGAAATTAAAAAGAGGAAGACGCAAAGGAGAATTAAAAAGAGCAATATTATTGTTGCACGGAGTTCTTGAATCTCTTAATGGGTAAAACGAGGACTATACGTATAACACTTGGCGTGTTCTAGTGATCTACATATTTCTGAAAAACCTATGTATCTATTTTCTATCAAACAAATACGAATAAAGAAACATGTATTTGTATACTCTGTTTGATACGTACACGATTGACGTGGAAACGAAATTGCAAATTCAATAAGAGGGGATTTCACTTCACGATATAAAGATTTTGAGACAAATACTTCATTATGGAAATTATATTTTCACTCACCGATTTGTGCTACGTATTGTTCGTGACACGGTTACGCTGTCTCTTCCGAAAATTAATGGAAATTAATTTAATTGCTACGAAAGCTAGAAGTAATATTATTCCGTCGTTAATATTTATTACAAGTATTCTGAATATTTCGTGTACGAGGTACAAGTAAAAACGGAGGGAGAGAAATAGCTCGAAACGGTCGATAAAAATAAACTGCGATTTTTTCAACGGAATAATCGTTAGATTTTCGGCAACGTGCATGTTCACGCGTACGTGCACGAAATTTCCACGAAAAGCTACGGCGTGAAAAAAGAAGGCACGAGAATGAAAGAGGAGCTCGAAGTGGAGCACACGCGTTTCAAAACGATTTCTGCAGTGACGTTCGCACAGCAGCTACCGTTCTCGAAGCTCTCTTATGTGCTTTCAGAGGACTTTCAGAAGCTTTCTCGGAAGCAACTGCATCGCGTTTTCAACCTCTCATGGGTATTTACTCGCTAATAGCGTGCAAAGTACACGCTGCGGAATTTCGCAGCCTTCGTTGCTTTTACCACCCTGCGAGTGCCGCGCGGTCCGGAAGGAACTCTGACCCCCTTCAGTCAAACTGTCTTCACGATTTCCCCCTATTAAGCGGAATAAACCTTTTCCAGGCTAGTCATTACCTTCACTTCCACTGGCAGTAATTTGTCGGCACCGTTGTTTAGCTGGGAAATTGTTTCTATAACAACGTGTCGTTCAGAAATGAAATCAGTCCTTTGTGACGGGATAAAGGAGCCAACGACGTACCGGAAACTACTTGTATACGCGCGTCTTTGACGCGATGTAAACTAAACGTTAAACGAGTCGATTTTGGAACGTGTATTTTCAGCGTATTAATTTAGTTTCTTAATTTATTGAAATAATTGAGGAATATTTTTGCGTAAAGTGGATCGCAACGTAATTAGAACAGCAGGTACAGTTACTAATTTTTATTCGCACACCGAGTATAACACACAGACATCGTTAATGTAAAAGAAACTTCTCCAACAGTATCGTATTTTCATAAAAGATACAGAAATCGTTTTCAGTTTGTTAAACAGCCTCGTATATCTTTCTTGTTGTATTTTTATACTACGTTAGGGGACGAATTCAGTATAGCAACGCGTATCATTTTCTCTACCTGTTTCTATAATAATGCCATTTCTTTTTCAATTATCGCCTACACGTAACGTCTGCATAAAATAATCATAAATGACGCGAGTATCGTTTCGACGGCGAGTGGAGCGGTCGTAATGTATGTCACTTGTGCAAACACGTATTTCTTTGGTTTAATGGCGGACCGATGTAGGGGGTAAGAGGGAACTAATTTCGTACGAGCCCATGGAGGTTCACGAAGGTTATCTATTTCACTCCCGTAAATACCGAATCCTGTAACATGCGGGCGTGGGCTGCAGGGCCACCGGTTATCTGGACAACACCTCTTTCCTCTCCCCTCAAACATTTGCGGGGCCGGGATTTAATTGCCTCTTCTATTTTGTGCGTCACGTACGCAGCGATTTGCGGTCGGACAAACCCGCGATATTAATTTCGTCGACCGCTTTGCCGACTAATAAAAGAACCAAGGAATAATCGCGATTACGTTGCTCTCGTGAACCGTTTAATTGCGATACTTGTCGATGCGAGCACGCGATGCGAAATTTAGATTTCGCTCATTCTAACGCTTCTCACGGAGGAACGTTTGCCGAGGAGACGCGCCAGTTTATATTCGTTTCACTGGCTCTTTCATTGATATCTCTTCCAGCAATTTTGCAAATTTTTATTCCTTCGCGCGGTCACTTTTAAAGTAGCACGAGCTATTTTCTTTGTTGCGAATATCAATTTGCTTCTTTTTCTTTTTCTTTTTTTTTTTTTTTTGCATACTAAATGGAGCACGGAGCTAATTTCATTTGAATTTATGATTTACGATAGAATGGCAATTGTTAGTGCTTTTGTTATCGAGCTAAACAGTCGACGAATTTAGGTTTCGTTAATATTGATGAAATTCGAGCAACTTGAAACCACCGAATCGCCAATGTAAATCTGTTATTTTACTTGAAATATCCTCGAAAGCTTCTCCTTATTAGCCAAATCGGTGGAATTCAAATTGTTTCGTTTAAATAGTTCACGCCGCTCTGCCAAATATTGTTAATACATAGTTAATAATTAATTGTTAATTCTGTCATAAAATACAGATAACGGAGATTGTGAACATTTGAAACTACGTGATACTGGAATACGTAATTGGTAGCAAAATTTATTACACAAAGTAACAGAAGATGTGCGTTAAGCAGGAGTATTATTTCAGGATATATTCGTCGCGAAATAATATTTTATCACTGCTATGTTTACTATTATTGCTTCATTACAACGCCAGAACCGCATATGAAATTACATCTCCACTCGTTAAACTTGAACTTGCAAGAGTGTCTACTTGAGTAGAGTTATCTACTCGATATGTAACTACATTTATTAAACAAGTAATTAAATACGTCGTATTATACGATATTTAAGAAACTCTTATATCCTCTTTACCATTTATAATATCACGAACCTGTTGCCAGTGTTATTACGATAAAATAATAAAATAATTAGAAGAAGTTACACGAGTTCCCGGATAATTATACGAATCTTAATATTTCGAGCAATTTAATAGTCCTTGATACATCATAATATCCAAATCCATTAGAGCGAGTTTTATATCGGATTACCTTCGAGATAAATATTCCTTGCGTTGTAAAATGAAATAATCTATCGATACAATAATTTACAAGATCGAGTCTCTTCGAGTGTCGAAGAGATAATAACGAATGACTTTTCTGTTAAAAAATCTCGATGTTGCTCATCGAACGAATTAAACAACCGTTAAAATTCTCTACAGTAATTTCCGATGTAGCCTTTCTACTGTTAACAAGTATTTTTCCTTAATGCGTTCAGCAAAATTGTCGTTCAGACTGACACAAAAACGTTTAAGCCGAGAGAAGAGCGAAGGGCAAGAAGAACAGGAAATGTACATCGAAACGTCTTTGTGGACATCGAATTGCTTGGAATCATTGGTAATCTGATTTCCGACCGGGGTCGATCGTGGAAATACGACAGTTCATCCTTCAGTGGCTATCGGAAGTAATCTAATTCCGGATGGATAAGCCGGAAAAAGAGGAAACATTACTAGATCGAATGTTTGCCGAGATCGTTCCGCGGCTCTTAGGGACGCATCGCGGCCGATGAAAGCAAGTTACACGGGTCGCTTAAAATATTAAACTTTCTTCAATTTCGCGCAGAACTCGCTTTTCATATTACGCCTTCCTTTGATACTTAAGGGACGGGTATGCTTAGCGGAATTTTCGCCAAGTTTTAGCTTTCACGAGACACAAACTGTGATAATTACAGCCGCGTATGTCAACCGAAGTTCGTACGACTTTCGATATTTATTGTTGGAGCTGTCGAATCAATGGAACTGTACGATATAGTACGATGCTATTATTATGTTATCTCAGACGCAAGACAGCTTTTTCCGAGAGTCGAGTTTAAAACAACGGTTCGTGCTTCTAAAGTTTCTATACAATCTCGTCGTCGCAATTTGAGCGTAAAATTAAACGGAAAGGTGATAGAATTGGGACCAATCGAATCGTCGCAACTTACAGCGGCGATTTGCATTAAGTTACATTGTTCCAGGTCGATAATCGATGAGAAGGGTTGGGCGAAATATAAGATAAAACTAGAGAAAGAGAAGCAATTGCATAGCGTCGGCTTTGGAACACGGTTCGATTATCTATTCCCAATTCTTTCGAAACGATCCACGGCTTGATCCTATTTAATGGCCGTGCCATTGCTATCTGTTCCCTATGAACCCTCCAGTTCCGCCATCAATGGGACTCGGATTTGCGTTTGTTAGCGGAAAACTGGGCTCTTTTATACTCGTATGTCCATCGCGAAGCTGTACTCGTATATCTGTTTTTTTTTTTTTTTTAGATTCTCCTCTTTTTATTCTTTTATCCCCTCTCTTACAGATACGGATTCTTACATGTATTTATGTTCCTGTATTTAAATATTTCCTCTCTTTCTAGAAAAAATTTAGACGGATGATATTTTATTTAAAAATCCTCTCCTTTCAAATTTTAGCTACTACATAATTGCTTGTCACTTAGTTACTTATTTATTCTACATAACATGTACAGCGTCTTTATTTCCATTTAATTTATGATTAATACAACTGATTAAGTTTGTATTTGAAATAGGTCAGAGATATATACGTGTATCTATTAAATAATCAGCTTGAACATTTATTATTTGAAATTTATCTTACAGGCATTTATTCTATATCGATATCACGTATTATAATCAATAATAGAATCATAATTATACACCGCCATCAATATTTCATGAATCTCTCTCTCTCTCTCTCTTTCTCTCTCTAGTGGAAATCAATATTTCACGTGTTCAACTTTATCTAAAATTTTTGTTAGTACATATATTTCAAGTATTTTATCCTAAGTTGACAATTGAATATATATTCCTCCTAATGCTGTTATTGTTAAGCCATAGCTATAGATTGTTATAATAGTTCATGTTGAATTTCAATTAGTCCGCTTTTAAATATTAGCATATTTCATTTTTGTTTGTATTTTTATACTTATTTCGTACGATAAATGGCATTGATTTTATTATATAAAATACAGGATGTAAACGAAAATAAAGTCCTCCAAATTTCAACAATTTATTCTAAATCTTTGAGAGTTGAACTAGGTTGCTTAGTTTCAGAATATTTAATATTTATTGGTACTTTATCTTTCGCGAAAAATACAACATATAATACAAAGGTATAAGCGGAGATAAAATATTCTACATCGAAATAACTTGTCGTAAAGTATTGTGAAGTATCTACGATTGAATGATACAATGTACGTGTATGTAATTACTATCATCGTGGCTAGTACAGGGCCGGGAATTGCTCTGATATAAATTCCACGTGTCATTAGAAGAAGCAACAATTCAGTGCACGGTAATTAAACATCTATAAAGATGGTGACGAATTAATAATATGCTGATGTTATACCGGATCGCGATATTTCTCGTGATTATAAAAAGCGGGTCGTGCGTACGTCCGCTCCACGCTGATCACGTGTATCAATCGGCGCGGTTAATTGATAATAACAGTGCACTCTTAATGTCAGCATCCCGGCTAATTAGGATGTGGGCCTCTCTCGTCCAATTACCGTCATGTTATTATGAAGCCACTCTGGCTTCCCTTTATCCTGTTCTGTCTCCTTTCTCCCTCGCTCCTTTTCCTTGCACTATGTTTCTCATTTTCTCTTCATGCTACTCGCTTTGTGATTTGCCGTTTGAAACCTATCACGTCGTTTACTTTCGTTTTACGATCTGATATGTTTATCGTCGTCGTTTACAAACCAGAGACGCGGTTCCTTCGTTTTGACTTGAACAAGGTTTTGAGAAAACTTTTAGAAATATCTAATTCCAAGATGATCGAGCGTCGATCCGCATCGGAATCCACATTAATCGATCCAAATTTATGTTTCTTTTCATGAAAAGCAATACGCACGATAGCTAAGCGTGTTGTCATATTTATCTTCATTCGTTTATTTATATTAGAATTTCATTTATATTATTCGTATTAGATATTAATCTATGAGTCTATCATTCGACAGCATGTTTTAATTTATTGACATTATTCAATGCAATATATTAAATTCATTTAGGTATTATATTCATAAGAAAAATATATTATCATATCGATAAATCAATACAGCAATTTTATAACAGTAAACGGAATAAATTTCTGATCAATTTAACAGTTTGATAACAACTGAGGAAATATATATTATTCTTAAGTAACTTTTTGTCGTTTTAGAACATTAAAGATGAATAGTACAAAAACTATACGTATATCTATATGAAGATCGACTCCTAGAAGGAAATGTTGATCTCGAACGATCGCCTTGTACTTCACGTAGCGCCTTTCGCTTTTTTTATTTCCTCGCCAATTGAAACAGGTTCACAACTAGCACTTTCCTCTGTGTGTACATACAGCTTTTATACTTGGCGACAACTACTTTCGTTTCCACTTTTTTGCATTCCTTTTCCTTCGCCGACTGTCTCTTCTTCCTTTCATGTTCCGCGTTTTCCCGCCGCAGTATCAGCATGTACATGGTTATATCATTGCTCATCTGTTATACACCGATTCTTATCGAGTATATAACTCGTCCATAATTGCCATCGCAAGACCACCACAACGTAGTTTACACTTTACGATCGCCAGCGAAAAACGAAGATAAGCTTCGAACACGGCTGTTCACTAGCAAAGGAGAGAAATAACGCGAACATATCGTCGTGATTATTAATTTTTATATTACGAATTCACGATATAATTTTCTTGATTACGGCACGGCTAGCAAACAAGAAACGTATCATCTAGTTCTATCGTGCAGTAAATAGTCGTTCGATGTCATTCTACTTGTTTTTCCTTCGCAGTTTTCGCTCTGATGATACGTTGGCGATAGCCAGGGACTCGCGTAACCTCGATCACGTAATTTCGTACAGTACTATTATTGTGTCAAACACGCTGGTTAACGAGCTTAAAAAGTGAAATATTTTTATAAGCGAAGGTAATGAACAGTATAAATTTTGTATTGTAATAATTAGAATATAATTTCACATTGATATTCTGATGCGGAGGGGTAATTTTGTTATTACTAGTTTGATAAACGAACGAGCCATTCGTTTTTAATGGAAGCAGACGAAATGCTCAAAAATACACATCTGTGCGTACGTAAATAGTACTTCGGATTATGTGGTACGTTAAAAGATACACGACATGTGAATAAGACGCAAAAGAGGGAAATTGTTTTTATAGGAGTGACAATATTCGTTGGAAAATTAATATAAGTTCAAGATTTTATATACTGAGATAGTAAATACTTGCTAATTTCAATATTTAACTTTTTCTATTAAGCTTCTCTTATCCAAGATTCAAATTTCGAACGAATTAAAATATATTCTAGTAAAAATATCACAAAAAAAAAGAATTAAAAAGCTAGTTGTACGAATCTCATCATTGAAACCGCTGCTATCGAGTCCAAATAACGCTCCGGAATAAGAAAATACAGAGAAATGCAAACATCTTTCCCCAAAATGAATTCGAAGCACATTATCTTACGTTATAAAACTAAAGTGAATAATTTAGACAAAATTTCGAAGTGTATCGTAAATGTTTATACGTCTCACGTTTACAGATATTATTAGCGTATTTTAATGCAATTCTATTAAAATATTAGAGAAGCGATAGGATCGAGGATGTTCCTGCTTCAGGTACTTGTCAACTACAATCAAAATCGTCGATTACGCTTTAACGAACAGATTATCAGGCGAAAGTCTTCCTTTTACCCTCGTCTTTCGTTTTTCTCCCCTTTTATGAAGTGGTTATCATTTCATCAGATTATTTGGTACTTCAAAAGTCGTTAAGGTAATTGTAAAATGGAGCTACGGTTCCGCTCTAAATCTTCTGCGGTCGAATTATTCTCACGACACTTCAATCCTCTCTGTCAATGTTTATATCGTTGCCGAATAACGAGTACGGTAAAATATCATCGTGAAAGCTTCGAAAGTATTGTTGCGAGATCGAAATTAGGAGAAAGGAAAGAAATCATTGATCTTTCGATTCTCAAACCCATCTCTGCGAGTAATATGTATTACGCATGGCAACTTGACCGCATACGTCTTAGATGTCAGGATTCAAATATTTTTCAAAATGTAACAAGTCTCCTGAGAAACACGAGGTTCGCCGAGGGAATTCTTACACAGGACCAACTCTGCGTTGTACGATTCTCACGAAAGCTACATCCATCCTACATGCATACATACACGTGCGTATAGAAAAATCGAATTTTCTTTTCGACTGCAGACGTGATACGGGTAACGTATCGACCTTAATATTTATGAAAATATTTTACGAATAACTCTATATTTCATATACGTACGTGTGTGTTACGTTCAAGACTATTGAAATTGTACGCGACGTTAACTGTCGCGTTGAAATACTTATCTCGTGCGAAAGAATGTACATTACGACTTCAGATTGTTATTTATTTCATCCTACCACCACAAACACAGTTTGGAATTAACGAAGAGTGTGTAAGTGGCTACGAGCAGCATCGGGAATAAACCAATCGCAAATAACTCTAAATTTTAATCATAACATCAAAGTGATGTAACAAAGAAGGCCTAAACAAAACCAAAGTCGAGGACAAACACGATGTGGATGAATATCTGCGCTGGTACGAAGGTAAAGAAAAGGACAATAAGCGGAACAGAGACAGGGACAATGTCGAAGACAGCGACGGAGATGGTAATATTGTACAGCGCTCGTCGACATAGCAATAACAATAATGAAAGCTAGAAGGATTCTCCGATGCCCTTGATGTCGAGGCACGATCCCCCACCCTCGTCTTCAGTTTCGGCTCTTCAGCTTCCTGGGAGATTAGCATGAAGCTGGAGAACAAGCGAACGAAGGGGATGAAGCAGGGGAGCGTATAATCGAATAACTAAACGATTGTGTTTGCAGCTGCTCGGGAATACTCGATTACAGAAGAGATTTTTAGTCGCTGGATTTATGCGATATTTTCCGTACCGCGTTACACGTGGAGTACATGAAAATAATAACTCCTGGATTTAGTACGCCATCGTATACATTATACGACCATTTACGCGATTCCGATGTGCGTTTCAGTAGAAAATCAAGATTGCGGAGAAACAAAGCAATTCCTATAGTTCTCCAAAGCAACAATTCAAATTAAACACACAAATATGAAACGCGCTTCGTTGATAAGACACAAAAAAAAAAAACAGGTTTTTCGTTACGTATATCTGTTATATAAAAATAAAAAATTGCAAATTTGCATAAATATCTATAAGAATAATCCAATGATAAATATATCGTCGATAATTGTCTTACTAGAGAAGATCGTGCTACCAGACCGCATATCAATTCGAACGATAGATTCGAACATCGAGTTCAAAGATTTATCAGAAATTTTCTCTCGTAATCCGGCCATCCATTAAAGACTTCGCTGCATCGCGTTTTCCCGCTTTTTCCAACTCTCATTCCCCTTTCAAGCTGCACACTACCCTCGCGTCAATGAATTATTTAAATATTTATATCCATTAGCCGGGTTCTCTTCTTTTACGACTTCCGCGATCGGCCAGCGCGCTTAGTTAATAACACGGCCTTTCAAAATTATTAATCTATACCGATCGATCCTCGTACTGATCGTACCTGCAGCAGCTTCATCGTTGCCACAGAATCGGCGGTCATCGCGCGACTAGCTAGATTCGCGAGACAGGTTCAATTGGCCGTATAGGTGAGAAAGTGGTGGCGTCGAGGTAGCGCGCCGTCGCGTCGTCGTCGTCGTCGAAGAGTAATTAGTACGCAACGGTCGTGCCGATAGCAACTTGCGATAAGGCTAATCGAATCGGGCCTGCAAATTACTTTCCACCTCCGGCCCGGTCCGCCGGTAATTGAATAACGTCCTTACGTCGCGCGTAATTCGATTGCTTTCGGGATAAGCAGATACCAGACTTGAGAACTGAGTAGAAAAGAGTGCTGCCAGTGCGGGAAGAAATGCGACCAAGTAAGGCAGTGTGAAATTGCCGCTCGCGATCTATTAAACTTCACGGTCGCGTGCAATTGGGAAGAGACAGCGAAACGTTATCAATTTACCATCTGATACGATAGTACGATGATGTGATACGTATAGACTTGTAACGAAGACATAGGAATTTTAATATACAACCTTCCACTATTTTATTTATTTTCTTTTTATTAAGTTTCAATTTAATATTTTATTTGCGTCGTTTGTTTTGGAAATATTGAAATGGCCACTCCGTTATTAGAACGTACCGAGGAGAAACAGTAATCTGTCTCTATTCTTTGTAATTTGAAAATGTCTGGATATTTATAAACGATAACGTATATTAGTGATTTAATAAATTCTAAAAATATGTTCCTCTTAGAATTATTAACCTTTATACGCCTTGCTTGTAATCTGTTTAACAAGTTTTGGAAAGCGATTAATTAATTCTTCTAGTTTTGTATTCATCGATTTACCCTGTTTATTATAAGCAAGCGTTTTACATCTCTCTAGGTAGTTCCCAGCGTTCAAACTGTCAGTGTTTAGAAACAAGACCAGTTTAAACAGCTTCATCGGTTAGTGGTTCGCGTGGACCTGAGGTATAAACTCGGAGTAATGTAATTAAGGAGCTTACCACTGGCTCGCTTCAGATTTCCCAATTGACGTTCAAATTTTCAAACTGATGTAAGTATATCTTCGTGTGATACAAATACAAATAATTTCCTATAAAGTCGGAAGATTCAAAGTATATATATATTAATTAATTTATTTATTATAGTTAATTTATAGTATAATTTAATTATTATAAGTATATATATATTATCTCTACACGAATGAAAGATTTTATTTTACAAACACAGAATATTTCTGTAAATATTTTACTACAGCCTCTGTATGATAGAATTTTTCAAACTGATGTAAGTATATCTTCGTGTGATACAAATACAAATAATTTCCTATAAATTCGGAAGATTCAAAGTATATATATATTATCTCGACACGAATGAAAGATTTTATTTTACAAACACAGAATATGTCTGTAAATATTTTACTACAGCCTCTGTATGATAGAATTTTTCAAACTGATGTAAGTATATCTTCGTGTGATACAAATACAAATAATTTCCTATAAATTCGGAAGATTCAAAGTATATATATTATCTCGACACGAATGAAAGATNTTTATTTTACAAACACAGAATATTTCTGTAAATATTTTACTACACCCTCTGTATGATAGAATTTTTCAAACTGATGTAAGTATATCTTCGTGTGATACAAATACAAATAATTTCCTATAAATTCGGAAGATTCAAAGTATATATATATTATCTCGACACGAATGAAAGATTTTATTTTACAAACACAGAATATTTCTGTAAATATTTTACTACACCCTCTGTATGATTGAACATTTCTTCGATATTCCTATATTATACGTTAAATTTTCATTAAGCGTGTGTTTGAAATAAATACCTTGTGACTTTTATGTACATTTTAATATCGTTTTCGAGTCTTACAACTATAATCACGATAATCGCGCCTCGACACAGTATCAATGAAATTCGAACAAATTTTGTATAATATACTGACAAAACTCTTTTACAATAACTGTTCAAACATTTTTATGAAAAACGATTGTAATTTTCTCTTCCAAAATTACCATCAAACATGGCCAATATCTTGGTACACAGGACTCCGAAAACAATAGCGACGATAAATATAATTTTCCCGGGCGCAGGTCCCAAAGGCGAGTAAGACAAAAAGTTATCCCTCCGTTAGAAATAAAAATGTTTCATCAAAATATTTACCGTGTTTCATTGTCTCGATACCCGGATAATGCTTAAGGAACAAGTATCCACGATTCAGCGACCGCTCTTGGTGGCTCCCCATGATAATTACTAAACAAACGGACAAACGAGCAAGGTCCTTCTTCTTCGCTTTTTCCTGGTTGGTGCTCGAGAGCTCTCGAACAATGTGGTTGCGTGACAATGACGTACTTCGCTGAATGACCGTCGAGAGAGACGCCGTATTTGCAGACGAACTGCTGTGACGTACAAAGACATTTCGATGTGATTGTCCGGTCTAACTCGCTTCTTCTCCTAAAGTCATCAGTCGAATGCCAGAAAAGAAAAAAAAGAAAAGAAAAGAAAAGAGGCAAAGGAGGTAACGAAGAAGCCGAGGAAGAGGAGACAGAGAATGAAATCGTAGTAAAGGGAGAAAAAGGGAAAATGGAAAATATGGTAGAGGACATAGAGAGTAGAGTGACAGGTTTCCTTATTGGGACGAACAACTGTCTGACCAGTTCAGGCTAGACCGATAGAAATACCGAGGAAAACGAGCACGACCAAGCGTTTCTGCATATATAAAATAAAGTTGAATTCAGCAAGAGAGAACGATGTCGTTTGTGCTTCTTTGACAATCGAATTTCCCTCAACAGGAAAGACAGAGTACCCTACTATTTCAAACTTTTTTAATAATCAGAAGAATCAGAAGAAGACAAAAAGTTCAGTAGCGATAAAAAATTATCTCACGCGGCTGACAGACAGCAACGATACTTTTCGAACTCTGAATTTCCAGTTCAAAGAAGCGGAAGGATTGCAAACTAAGGCGCACACGAAAAGTTGACTAGCTGGTTGGAAAGAAGCAGTTGGAGACAAAGGGAAGAGAACAAGAAGAAAAGAGTAAGATTCGAAGAGAAACGGAAGGTCCAGATGCATTATAAAGGGACAGACAGGGGGTACCCCAACTACCGGGGCAACTCGAGCTGATGGAACTGGCTGCAAAGAAAGCTGTCGGACACCATATCCTCGTGCGGAGGATACCATGGGGGTGGAGAGATGGTATTGGGTCCTAACGGGTAGATTGCACCGGTGGCTTCGGGCCACGTTACAGGGGATCGAAGATGGCGGCACGGGATGAGAATGCAGCTGGTTTCCTGGACGCTCGGCTCCGGGCAGCGCAGTTGAACGAGGGTGGCGGATAGTAGTGGAATAGGTGGAGAGACAGAAAAGGGAATAACGCAAGAAAACGAAGAGGGCGGACAGCTCACGGTCACCGTACAGTAGGCGCTTAATTGTGTCGCGGAAATACTCAGACAGACGGATTCCTTTAATAATGTGCCCGACGGCGCGCTCAACCGATTCACCCTCTTGACGTTTTCTTGTTTTCTTCTTTTCTCTTACGCCCCCTGCCGCCGCGCATCTCCTTTCACCGGTTCCAACGTCGCTGGTCTTTCCCGTGGTGCATGCGACTGGACCGTGCAATTAAGTACAGAGCCTGAAGGACGCATCTTCCACGGGTCCCGTAGTCTTGCACGATCGAACCATCCAACTACAAGTACATGATTAGGAATATTGAAAGAGTGATTTCGTGCTATCGAGTTATCCGCTTTTCGATACCGGCGATGAAGTAAGGACTTTCCTTCCGATGAAAAGCTTTCACGGTGAAAGGGAGGCAATTGCAGCTTTCCCTGTTTCAGGCAGCCCTGCGTTACACGAAGGAGTCTGTTTTATCCCCGTGGCAGTTTAAACTTGCGAACTACGCTGTAATTATGCAACGTTTAACGCTTTAATGCTAAATGTGTACGCTGAGGATGCATTGATGAGGAAACATTTAGTTTTATTATTAGATAAGTTTCGTTTTTCAAATACGCATGAGATGTTAGCAACGAGGATTTAACGCGATTGTTTTTATTACGAGTGACTTATTGACTTTCAGTGAAAAATCCAGATGATCGATTTATTAGCAAACCGCCATTCTCGTATCCTCTGTCACCGTACAGTACATTATTTATCTTGATGAAACTTCGTAGTCGAGCGCCTTTTGATTTGTTCCCTTTGTCTCTTATGAAATATTAACTACTTGAAAATTGTCTTTCTCCTGATTAAATATGACCTGATAAACTTTCTCAAGGTCTTGCGAAACTTCATTATCGTTAACCTCGTTATTGTTAAAAAGTCAGAGAAGGTGGTAATTGAATAATTACTTCTTTATTATCTTTCGTTCCATCCTGATGATTTCTTTTGTGTCACTATTTTATTCCTTATATACTGCTTATTTTCTTATTGCAAATCTACTAATACTCATAGAGTTAATTTAATGCATTTGCAAATAACATTCAATAGATTATAACAGTATACTTTAACAATAACGTAATAATTATATTTTACCACAATAAAAAATGCAAAATGTATCTGAAATAATAGCAGATTTTTGACTCTATAAGTAATTCGATAACTAATTGATAATAGTAGAATAGAAATTTAATTAGAAATTAAATTAGGAATTTAGAATAGTAGACATATTTCCGGCATTCCTATTTTCAATTACGAACAAGTAGCTGTTCGTATATCTCGTCTCTAAGCACGGTAGGACATGCTACGTAGAACGAACGCAATTTGTTCTAAAACTCCTTTTATTAGAGTCATATCTGTTCATTGCAACGCTCGTTGTAACTACGCTGACTACACTGACAACCTAACTGTCTACACTTGAGACAATAAACGATTTGTTTGGCAATTGCCAGACTTTAAACAAACGAAAGAAATTTCCAGACTCGTTAATCGCACAAAAGATTAATCGTAGGAACATCAAACAACCGGAAAGTTGTATGCAGTCGATGTTTCGAGCGATCGATCAATATCAATAGGAAAACAACACAGTTGTTTGTCCGATATACGGTTAAGAAACTTTGGTAGGATTCCAAAGTGATCGTGGAAGACGTTATAACCGAAGAACTCCTTTATGGAGTCGATGAACCGTTTCTTTGACGGATCATCCAGCTCCAGTCAGTCGACGACGTAATCTGTCTGAGCCTTGAGGCATGGGCGTCGCTACTCTCATTTTGTTTCTGGAAAAAAGGTACGCGAACCCTGAGAAAATCTACACTTTCGTAAATGTGGCTACGTCGATCTCGCTATCTTTGGCTGCACGTCGAAGATAAAGATCCACTTTGCCTCTTTGCTCAAAAAGTCAGCCTGCCGATCGGCCGAGTGTCGTTGTCGTAAGATGGTCGCTTCGTGTTCTTTTGTTTTCAAACGCTCAAGGGCCTAATTAATTAAAAGGCTGGACTTCCTTTTCTACAGAGAATCTTTTGAGGTTTTTGACGAAGTGGATTACGGAAAAACTAGACGAGGAGAGGGAGAAAGCGTTCAGAGAGAGAAAGAAAGAGAGATGGAAAACAAAACAAAGATACTAGAAGACAGAAGCTGTACTGAAAGTGGTTGAACTCGTTAAGCCATTCTGTTCCTTTGCAGTATATAGAAATGTTCTCAAGAGAGTAATTAAATTTAATTAATTAGGTGTTGACGATGTATTATATGATGCATTGATGCGATACGTAAAAGATATCGTATCTTATCAACGCATAATCACTAAAGGCATATATATGGTTAAATATGGTTAGATGTAAAAATTAATAATAAGTATAAAGTGGTATACACAAGGAATAACGATAAATTTTTAAATATTATTAGCGATTCATACACAAGAAACTTATTGTAAATGCAAGAAAGAAGCGAGTTGAAATAGAAAAGAAATTGGAAAACGAGCATTTACATTGGTTCTTCATTTATCGTGTATCATACTTCCCATGTTCTACCAATGTTCTATCAATTAATCCAATATTTCCAATGTTCTATCAATCCGGCACGTGTATTTAAATCTAATTGTAATTGCACCGACAAATTCACAAGATTCCTATTCTATTGGTGTCTATTCTAGATGGTTGTAATGCTATTTTGAAGATGTTTTTATTTCAGATTCGATGGAAAAAGCACTCGAATACGTATAAACAGTTTATATCGCAGTAGCGTTTCGTTCGAATAAATAAAAAGGTTTCAATAACATTTAATGGATAAATTTAATTGCACGCTATGCGAAAATGATACGTATGTTTCGAATGAAAGTACACGGTAGTAGGATAATTAATAAAGAGATGTTGCAGTTTAAAATTGAAGAGTAAAGAAAAAGATATAGAATGTCTATTCTTAGCGATTTAACGGTGTACAGCACATTCTGTTGATGGTAAATGGATTACAGGAATTTCAAATCGCAGAGAATTACAGAGCAAATATGTTGATATCGGATAATATTAAGGGTTTGGTACGTCTATTGGGTCAAACAGATGTTGTTGAATCATCACATCGACGTCAGCGATAGCTATCTTGTTAAATAGCGGATAATATTTATTCTGCAATGAAAGAGAACAAAAAACATGCCCAGTCTTCCTACTTTTATCGTTCTTGATTAGCGTGTTTGCATTTACGAGGGATAATAAAGCCTTATAAAGTGTTTACAAAAAGCACGTGAACGTACCCTTACTTTGAAATAAAGCGCCTTTTTATCAGGTTTTACATTTCATCCCCATAGCGTCAAATTTTTATAGTCGTACGAAAATACCACTAAATAATACGAAATTCAATAAACGTGACTCTGATTAATTACCACGCAGATGCTATAGTAAACGCAATGATGCGCAGAGATACTTTTTGTAGCCATTGTACGTAAGACAGAATAACCGACGATAGATATAACGAATATTCGCGAAATATTTCGATACCATATCTCGATAGAAGTGGACGTTTCCTAGTTTCTCGTGCACTGGCCCGTTCAATCGAAGAAATCAAATTTAAACGTTCGTAAACAATAATTTTCTTGCTTATTTTCAACACGGTAAACTTCATACTGCGAACAATACAGTTACGTTTATCGATCCTCGCCTCTTTACCGCCGGGCTAAAGCATTAAGCCTTGATTTCCTCGATAAAGCTTTCTTAAGACGTTTCTTGTTCTTTTCTCCTTACCCTTCGCTTGTAAGCCGAGGCAACTTTTATCATAGCAAAAATGACAGCATCGAAACGATAACAATCGATCGGCTCGCTGTCACTAAAGAAGAATGCCGGTTTCAACGAACGGAAGCACTTCATCGGATAACACTGCGGAGCAATTGACATAATGAATGCAATTTTATTTGAAGCACCATGGACGGGAGGTCGAAGTGAGTTGTTACCAGTCGCGAATGACTAACGGCTTCGTAGCGCGGAGCGGTTCGAGCAACGAGAGAAAGAGAGAGAGAGAGAGAGAGAGAGAGAGAGAGAGAGAGAGGAGGAGGGAGGAAAAAAGAGAAGAAAGAATCCGTGGGACGAAGCCAAAGGAGGACTAAGGACGATTGCCATTCGCATTATCGGCCTGTCGATGTTATTATTTACGACGTCGTTAACTTAGGCGCAAAAATTCACCTCGTGTGCGCATTAATCCAACCCCCAAGACACGACGCGATGCGACGTTTATCTTTGTCCCCGTCGATCTGACGTTGCACTCATAAATATGAATTGCCGAAAATCGTGCCTCTAATGCCTTGGCATAGTAGCCTTGAACGTTCATCGATTTCACTTTCTTCAAACCGAGCCGAGCTTTCCAACTGCCCGCCATCGTTCTCGTCGATTTTACTCTCTGTTGGATGCTAACGAGACAAACATACGGATAGTCCAGATATTAACGATCTATACTTCGTCTATTTGTATTACTTTTACACTTTTCTGTTCGTGAAATGAATAGAAAAATGTATTACTCAGATATTTAATTGTAAATATATATTCGTCTCAGTGACGTCATTTTCATTCATTGACAAGTGCACGCGCACACTTGCAACTGATACGTACTGAATGTTTCATTAGTTTAATGTTAAGTTTATTTAAGTTAATCTGGCATTAATTTGAGCCAAGTTGTTTAAGCAACGAAGTTATTACATCACTTGAACAAGTATTTTAATAAGAATTTATTGTGATCTTAGAGATCGTGTTAACGATCTGTTGATGACGACAGATTGCCAGTTATTACCCAGGTTTTCTAACGTATGCGTTCTAAATTAGCTACAAGGAATATGTCTAGTCTATAAATAGTCTTGGGCTTGGAAATATGTATTTTTCCCAGTCAGACAATTCTTACGCGACGTACAAAATATGTCAGAAAAACCCCAAACATGATAACGAGTGTAATCTTATCGAACGTAGGAAAGTGCATAACATTTCAATGGACGGTGGAGATTGCAGTACTCTTGAAGAGAATTCGTATCCTTACGATGGTATTTGAACTTCCTATAATTTCAATTATTAGCACACAATTGAATTATACATAAAAAAAGCTTCCCAATTCGTTCTCATAATAGCAGATCTCTCAAAGAGCAACGAGGGAAGAAAGAAAATCGATTCCTTGATAATCCACTGCTCGTGAAAGATTTTTCTATCATCGAACAGATACACACTCGAAACGCGTAAAATGCTACTTGGTTATTCTAATTAACTCGGATTCGTAAATACATATCGATCCCATAATACCATACGGTAGTTATTATAGCTACTTTAATACAGGATACTGTACGTGTATACGCCTATACTGCTTAATAAGAACACTAACGCGATCACGTCATACCACGTTATTTCGCTATTGCTATTCGTAAATGCTTCTTTAACCACAGTACGCTCGTTATTTAGCGAATCGCGTTTCGCTGAAGCACGTATTACCCAAATTCGTGCGCTCTCCCATCATGCAAACAATCGTATTACGACGAATCTATCCTGGATTTTGATTCTGGTACGTAGAGTAAAGGCCTAGCAGTGGCATTGAATATAACGCGGCTAAACGCAATGGAGCGGCGGCGGCGGCAGCAGTGCGTCAACGTCGTGAAGAATAGTCGCGCAAACCCTCGGCTTCTTCATTATTTCTCGTGCAAAGAATCGAGACGTTGGCCTGGCGTGGCCCTCGTATACATTTTTCTATTGAACCGGCAGAGATTGCGTTTGTCTGGAACACGTTCTCTCGACTCGAAAAGATTTTCTTTGTGCTCTGTAATAACGTACGAATAGTCGCGGTAGCGTGGTTACGAAACGTCGCGCGACACATTGTGCTGGTCAAGAACCGTTCGACGAGGTCTCTTGCCTCGCATTCGATAGATCGCGGTGCTATTTTCATTTTCAACAACTCTGCCGATCCACGCGCTTAGAACGTCTGAATGGTAAGCTAAGGGAAGGAACGATTGATATTCGGTCTACTGTGCGTCGAGAGTTTGGATTGTTTTTAATACGGGCGAGATTCGTACAAGAAATGAATATTCCGACTCGATTTGCCCGACGTGCAGAACGAAATGCAGATTTTACGTAAACGATCGGTGGATATTGTAAGGGAAATGGTAACGATCCATCGATGTACGGACTTGCCTGGTTTGCTGCGAAGTTGCGCGTATTTCCGAATTAATTCGAATAATAATACGTAAAGTAACCTAAATTCTTCGTACCGTCGCATCTTTCCTTTGAAATTTTGTTGCAGGTGTAAAGTAAATACGCCTGCTGTCATCGATCTCCGCTGGCAATGAGACTAAAGCGATCTATACATATCGTCGATTTACTAACGTATATCAAAATGTCTAAAAATAAAAGAAATATTTTAAAATGAACCTCTTCTCTGTAAAATACTGCTCGTTACTGTGGAGAAAAGCAAGATCTAATTCGTGGCACAGCAGTTTCTCTTTTCGATTTACAGTTTCAACCACGCAAGCAGAGTAATATCTTGAATAATGCTTTACACAGATGTACGTAAAGAAAATATACCTATTTTAACATTCTGATTTCAAAGGAATGGAAGGTTTCTAATAAATTATTCGCTAGACTGCGGATATTTGCGCATTTCGACGAGTGTAAGTACACAAGAACGTACAAAGAGATCCACAGATACGAGAATACACAAAATATTAAAGGCGAAGTACACATTTGTTACATTTCGAAAATAAAACAGTCCCTTAAGTTGCAATCCTTTATCGAGTTGCATGAACATTTGCAATCTAATGATGACTTTGATTTAGAAAAACGACGACACATGATGAAACACGAAGAAGTCCAACGAAGAGAATGCGACGCTGTTACGAAGAATAATCAAGTCAAATTTACAATCTTTGTATTTTCACTTGCTACTTTGCTATGTTACTACGTTAATTACAGCGAAATCGAAAGCGACAGCGTCATAGGAACTTAATTATGAAAGTTGGCGATCGACAAGTTCCGATACAACGATATCAAAGTTCATCGAAGCAATCCATTAACCTTAACCTACGGGTTCAGCGTTTAATAGCAGTATTCGGTGATTGTTNCCAGACGATGACTGGAGAGCCTGGTATATTCGGCCGAGCCGAAAGTCCGAGGGGTTTTTCAAGGGCTGGCCAGTGCCCTGGCTAGAAGGGGTACAGCTAGGCCTTCGCATTTGCAATGGACCCGAGTCGAGAGCAGGTCTAATATGCTTTAAACCGCCGCCATCGAGCGGCCAGAATAACCGGAAAGGGCTGGTCCGAAAGAGAGACGACGATGAGGACGACGACGACGACGACGACTAGCGGGAAAAGGGTGGAGGCAGCGAGAGAAAGACGAACGAAGAAGAACGAAAATCGCGAATATTCATAATACCGAGTCGAAGAAATAAGCTGACCCTGCAAACAGCTACTTATTGGCACCGGCGAGGATTCAGCAGGCATTATGAGAAGGAAAATCGAAGGGTTACGAGCGGAGGATGTAAAGAGGATAGGTAAACGAGAAGAAATTCGCGAGAGAGAGAGAGAGAGAAAGGGAAGGAACTGCGTGGAAAACCGGTGAACGACAGCAAATGCACGTGTAGGGAGAAATCTTCGTAGAAAGAAAGAAGAAGACGGATGGACGATCGGAGAGAAGGAAACAGAAGGAAGAAGGGAAGCAGAATATAAAGGAGAAGACAGGGAGGCAGAGATGAGCAGAAAGGGTTTTCCGTTGGTTGGATGAAAGCGAGAGAGAATTTTCCGATCCCCTTTCCGTGTTCTCTGTTCATCGTCGGTGGCCACAACGGAAGGTATATTCAGTGCTCTTCACGGGCATATTTCTGGGAAACAAGACTAAACGTTTATAGTCAATTAAGGAACCGAGTAGGTAATGCGCTTTGCTGCTCATCGAAAGCGAAAGAGGAAAAGAGAACGGGGATGAGAAATAAAAAAATGAAGTGGCACCTGAGTGAAGATGGTTTGGTAAAACGGAATGTCCTTGGGAATTCAACCTTGAGTTCACTTAACCACGAGGATCGCGATGAGTCTTGCGAGCAAAGAACATTTATACATTTTCTTTTGGCCGCAACTTTAAAAAGGTACATTAATGAAATGCGATGTATAAATGTTCGGTGGCCTTTTAAATATGTCAATCTCTTGTCCCCTTTTGTCTGTACGTTACCTATCATTTAAATGAAACTAAAAGCTGATACAACTCTCATCAGAGATATTTCTTTTATTTTAAGGATTTGTATTTTGAATGGAAAGAAGCAAAAGAATCTGAAAGCGAAAGATACTACGATTGTTTACGCGTCGCATTCAACTGTTTCAATCTCTTACAGAAAAACGTAAATTATTATTCCTTAAGTCTAGAAGACTTCACAGACAGAGTACATTTCACTTCACGGTCAATGTTTGCCTAGGTTTTTAAACTACGTTCTTCTCCGCCGTTTTCTTTAACTTTACCCATGTTTATTCCTAATAATTAATATTCGATAATTCAAATATTTAAATAAAGATTGCTATGCGGATGAATATTCTTTAGTACATAAATGAATATACACTTGGTGAGAAAACTACACCAGCAAATACACTACAGTGTTAAACTTCTTAATGTACAAAAATAAGATTCGTCGATGCAAAATATTTCTCACAATTCTATATCGCTATTAACTTTTATCCGCGTTTGTATTCGCGTTTACTAGTTCATCCTATAAATATATAACTGTGCACAATCGTAAACGTACTGATATAGGCACTAGTAAAAATTTATTTATTCCTTAAAATGGAGAGATAAATATCAACGTCCACAGTCAAAGAAGAAATATCCAAATTCAGCAATAGCTATAGCACAAGAGTTAACAACCACCGAAACCCTCTAGTCACTCAATTACTTGACACGTTGGATCAGATCCGCAGGCTAAAAACGCATTACCCTCTAGATTTAAGCACTAGATTCGATTAGAATGAAACGTGCAATAAACTCTTTATAATCACGACATTGTACCACGCCAGAAAAATTTACTTACAATTCTTATTGAGAATTGACTGTAAAATTACATCCAAATAAAAAAAAACAATATCAACGTAGTTGCAAAAAGATTACGGATATAGAGGAAAAATTTATTTACTTCATAGAATGCACAGGTAAATATGTATCGTTGTACTTCATATCGCACGCATTAAAAAGAACACGACACGTTGTTTGCATTTTAAAGTAACAGCAGTCGTGCTGTAATAAGAGAAATATCAATAGCTACCAAAGCCAATTATATAGAAGTGGAAGGAGAATTGGTAATGGTCTCTTGACGTTGTACGGCAATATTTCCTTCCGGTCGCCTGCGGATCTACTTGCAGTCAGATTGTATTCTCATTTCTCGTTACACAATGGTCTTCATTATAAATTGACGAATGAACAGCCGCGCAAATCTATAACGGGACTGTTTGTTTGGGTGAAATTGGAGGAAAACATTGCGGTCCAGCCTAGCAGAGCCGTGGGCGATCCGCGTCAACCGAGCTTTTTCAACCTGGACAACCCCCTTTCGAAGCTTTTGCGACAAAAATTCATGCCCCTGAAAGGGTCGGGAGGACGGGAACTCGGGGCAGGGTGAACCGCGCCAAAAAACTGCTACTTCGATTCGACGTATGTTTGGCGTGTCTGTCAACACGAATGGTGTGCGCCTTTTCGAGCAGATTCTTTTGTACGAATTTATTCTCGATAGTGCGTTCGCTTTTTCTTCCTTTTTTTTTTTTTCGTGCTTTTTTTTAATTTTCGTGTTGTACGTCATTTGGATGAAATGTTTACATATACCTCGTAGTAGAAATTTTCCACGCAATTGTAAAGTTCATTGAATTTTTAAGCGAGGAATTTTCCATGTAACGAACACACTGCTCCCGGTTGACGTTCCATTCGCAGTGTTGTTAGATTCTAATAGAACGCTGTGAGGCGAATGAAAACGAGGTATAGAAATTCAAACATTTTTGTTTTCTGTAGCAGAGTACGGATAAATTCGTTACGTGAAATACAAATATCGTACGTAGAATATTTCACAATTTGATTTATGGTATATTTATTTCGCAACATTTAAATGCTCTTCTTAACCAACGTATCGAACATCGAACATGTATTCCACATCAAATATAAGTCACGAAGGATCTGCGGATGATATTCGCGATAACACGATGTATTTCGTATTTTTGTGACAGCTACTAAAATGACGAGAATAGAGAAGAATGATCATTACCTGCCGAGGTAATTGGAAACAATACAACGTGTATACGATTACTAATAAGATATCCTGAATGCAAGTTTAAATAAAATCTTTTTAATAGGAAACATAGAAATTACATAAACATATATATATATATCGTTTCAGTTTTAATTGGATTCAAGAATCTGAAATTACACGATCCCACTCTCGTGTCCTTTGCCGTAAAGAGCCGGTAGCTTGTTTTGTCAAGTTTCCTTTTTTCCCTAGTTACCTGATGGCAAATTATTAACAGGTATATAGAAAGAGGAAATACGCTTTCGGAGAATAATGTGAACGTAATGTGTTCGCTAACAATAACCCGTGACGCGGTTCGTTTCTTTTCGTTTTAATTAGAATTTTCAAGAATGTCTGCAACCAAGGTAGAGTTACGCGATACTTTTGTTTGAGTTGTCCGAGCGGTCTTATTGAGGAACTTAACGCAATAATAGTGGAATGTTCTCTGTTAGAGACCCCTCTAAAACTTGGTTAAATCTCTGTGGCGAAAAGCATCCTTTTAACAATAGATCTGTTTCACCAACTTTACCCGCCTTGTCTTCGAAATATAATTGAAATAAATTACGTTTTAAACGGAATATTCTGTATAATATCGGCTCGTTGAAAGTATCCCTCTTTTGTCAAACGCACGAAATTAAACGCATAAATACTGAAACGGTCATCTGCTGGTTACTTTGTCGCAGTGGAATAAAAACGAACGCCACAGTTTGCTGATACAAGCGAACGATCATTTTTCGATGGTATTTGAAAATTGAAGGATAATGTCTAGAAAGGTTGAAGCAGGATGGATCGTAATTAAAGAAAATATTACATCTCGCGGTTTCTAATCGCAGAAACAGAAATAGAACGTATCTCCATGAATCGCTATGTTGTAGGTGAAGCAATCGTAGATAATTGATGCAATTGACTAACTCGTCCTAATTTGTTGAGATTGAAATTTGCGTGATTATAGCTGTGTTCACTTTCAATGAAACTTCAGGCTAATGATCGGACTCCACATTCCATCGTAATGGAGTAGAAACATCAAGAGATTTATGAATCCTTTAGCAAGTCACGATAATGAAGAAGCTTTTAGTACTAGTTTTCTGTTCGGATTGGAAGACTGAAAAGAGCGAAGGACGTTTCTTTTATTCCACGCTCCTTTTATCCTCGACATACTTGTGTATTCACAACACAAACTATCCTCGCGAACATGTTAAAGCCATTAGCTAAACGAAAAAGTATTAAAGACGTAAACGAACAAGTTTCTCAAATTTAATATTCGCGAAAAAGAACGTTTTGAACGTTTCTCCCGAAGGAAAAATTTTACGCAAAGAGAAAACGGGTTTCTCACAAGACCGATATCAAGTTTTTCGAAGAATCCAGACGAACATTAAACAATAGACGAAACTACATTACTTAATGACGCGACGTAACGTGATCGACGACGCGTTACGTGATAAACGAGGAAGATAGGGTTAAATAAGATATCATAATCGATCGCTGCGATATTTCTATACAAAAGGTAGAGTGCAGGGAAATATAAAAAGACAGGATCCCGACAGTGTTGAATGGATCTTTAAATTTATGATCTGCTCGCCAAAGTACGATGATAGAAGACCAGTACTTAATGGTAACTCGCCAACTCGAACATTACGCTGACCAAAAAAATCTGCCTTTCCCCTCGCTGTCTACCTTTCAACCACATGCACTCATCTCTCGCGTTCCATTCCCTCCTTGTTTTACCTCGAGGAAAACCCTTCAGCTTTTGAAGACGGAAGGAATCACGGGGCACGCGTTATTTGTCATTTTGCGGTGATGTAAAAATCCCAGAAACTCCTCGACGCTGTTTCCCAGGTGGAATTCCATGAAGGAAACTTGATTTACGACCAGAGAAACACACCCCTTCGACAGTCACCCTCTTGGTGATCATAAAATACTCGATATCCAAGAGGGAATGGTGCGAGAAGAATCGCGAAGATGAACTCTGCGATTTTAAGAAGACTTACCTAATCCTTTGCACGGATTTTCACCTACCGATAGAAACTTCAATTCGTTCATTTTGTAGTACACGGAATAGATGATGGTTGGGAGCAAATTCGTGGACAAATCTCTTTTTAAGTAAAGATAAGAGAAATGACCATCCGAAGTAACGAATTGTTTCAATTACTTTATTTTCCATACGTTATTTCAGAAATAAATATAAATATGGAAAGTATCTGACTTTGTTTTGTGTTAAGATTAAGTCATTGTCAAATAATCTTACACTGTAGTTGACACTTGCAAATAAAATAACAATCAACAACTGATTGAGAAACAATACGACTGAATTATTTTATAAAATGGTATCTGCCTTACAAATCGGGTTGTCTTAATTTCAGTTATCCATCGATGTGCGTATTCGTATTTGAATTGTAATTTTTCGACACTTGTGTCGGTGATATACACATTTGGAAATGTTTAACTCGGAACGTCTCAACTCTTATTCACACGAATAACTAACGACAAAATATACTTTACGTTCTCCGTGGTTACCGTGCGATGATTAATAGCGAACGACTGTTTTCGTCTAATGGCTTTTCAAAGGCAATCCGGAGGAGGAAAATATATTTATTAATATATAATAATATTTAATAATATATAAAATTTATTAATATTTAATAATATATAATAATATATATATTTCCAAAGGATGGAAAATATATGTAGTACAATTTGGAAGAATTATTAATTTACTCTCTACACACGAACCAATTTATCGCACGCTTCCGTATCTTCTTCTTCAAAGTGTTCTATTCCGTACGGTGGCTTGTCAAATAATCTCAAAGAGTGGAAAGTAAACTTTTTACATGGCAATTTTTATTAAAATTTCGGGCACTGAAATTTGTCTTCGTTTGAGTTTGAAAAGACCGTGAAAGCGAATAAAATAGGTAGGTACATTAAAATGTGAATACACGTGGGTACCTATGTACGTAAGGAAATGTAAAATATGCACAAGTTTCGATATTTCGTTGCATTTGATGTACCGCATACTACGCGTAAAATTTCAAACGAGTTCGTTTCGAACTCGTATGTACATTGAAGAGAACTCTTTGTAAGTACGTACTAAAGAACGTATGAAATGGTGGCTAATATGCACAAATAATTGATAACTTTTCGCAGGGAGAGTAGAAAGGAATAATTTCGCGAGGAAACCAATTTTTAAAACTGTAAATTCCTACTAACGTAAAATCTACATGGATTTATCTGAACTTAAAAGGTACGATGGTTTTACAAAAATTGTAAGGTAGTCGCTACTATGGTGGTTGAAAATTCTTCGATTAAACAGAGCAAGTTTAATTACAAAACGTTTAAAGTCATGTGACAGAGATCATTTTTGCACTTCTAACAGGAAATGTCTGTCTTTAAATTTTTAATTCTCCAAGTTCTCCACGTTATCCCTTTAAATGGAATTCTAAAGAAGTTCGTGGCTCCCATTTACCTTACGGAAGTTTTTTGCGAACCTCAATAATCATCGACGTCTGTGTTCCTATCTTTCTTCGTTCACCAACTTTTCAGATACCGATGTCAGACCCACCAACATCGGATCGTAAGAGTAATGAGGGATGAATCAGAAGGTGGTCTCACGCTATTAGAGAACTCTGGAGAGACAAGTGGAACAGAATGACCCATGGGAGCACTCGTGCCGACTAAATCGGGAACATCCGGGAGATTATTATCGGAGATATATGAAATTGAGCCGCTAACTTGTTCGGTCGTGTAATCAAACAAAAGTCCCAATTTAAACGATCGTGTGGACCTAGTAAAGGGATGTGTATCTAGTTACTTCGCGTCAAAATGTTCATGAAAGTTGGTATTCGCGTGTAATTGTTAAGATTATACAATTAGATTTCAATGTTTAACTAATATTTAATCCGTACGATTTTATCCTTCTCTTTGCATAACTTTCACTGGTTTCCATATCTAATTCAATTTCATACTCAATTTCATTTAATTTCGTAATATACAAAGTGTAACAGGTTTATCGTGCAAAACGATTCAAGCGTATTCTATGTGTAAAAATAAGTAAAAAATGATCTTTTGAAAGTAGATTCATAAATGCTTCACAAATTGAATCTTCGGTTGGCGTACGATGATTAAACAAGGATAAACCTTTAACAATGAAGGTTGGAAAGGATCAATTCTTTGGTTCCAAAGAGCTCCAAATAACGTAGCCAGAAATTCGTTGCTGGAAGAGAGATCTTTCTTCATAAATTCTTCAGGAGGTTCTCGTTATACAGTAATGTAAAAATATCGATAGTAATAAATATGTGAATGTTATTACTTTCAATTATATCGTGATTACGATACTATGACACGTGATTAGTTTTATATTTAATTATCAATTTATATTCTACTATCAAATGGGAGGATATAATTATTCAGTTTTGGAATCGATTGCTACGTTTTGTACAGTGAGATTCTAAATACCTGGAAATGTCTAGAAAATGGAATAATATTATGAAATTCTTATTACACTTCGAGCGATAAAGCAAAGGAATCGAACGAATGAAGAACTAGACCCGAGAATGTTGTTACAGTGACAGAATAATTGAAACGATTGGGGTGAAAACGAGGCTCATAGACATTTGCCGAGAGATGGTATCTTATCGAATTTGGGTCGAAAAAACTAACGAGGGATCTGTACTGCCGGGATCGATCCACTTACGATCTGACGTTTTCAGGTCAGCTCCGCCACTCTCTCAAATAAATTGCTGTAACAGTGTCACGAACAAAAGGAATCTTCGTGACACTCTAGATTTTACACGTGCAGGTATACGTATTTCATTTCCAATTAATAAGCTCAGTTGGCAACAAGCTAAACAAAATTTTAATGTCTTCCTTTACTGAAATTTACCATCAACGAAGTTATCTCATTTACATATGATTTATACATTCGTTGCGTTTAACGTCTAAAATTAAACATTTAACGTAAAAAATTAATTATTACGCGTGTATTCAAATTACAGTTACAGCATTGTCGTTATATTTATCATATCCGTTGGTATGTTTCGAAAGTCAACTAAGTAGGTTTTTATCGCAAATTATGCTCTAATATATCACGAGCAAAAACAGTTGCAACATAGCACCTGCTATAATGGTTCGAAATTAATTTCCCGAATGTTTCCCGTTTGGTTGTTTAAACTGCAGAAATCTCTTCGTAGTTGGAATGCGTTTGTACCACAAAAAGTTCCAATTTATTCATAGAAATAAAGAAATGTACGAACGATCTTCGTGCTTATTATACCTTTTAGTCATGCAAATTTTTGAAGTGTCGACAACGCATCAACTAACACAATAGCGGTCGATAACTTGCAGAGATTACATCATTTAAGCATATTGTCATTGCACAATGGCATTTGTTATTAATAAGATTTGAAACCTGCCACGCCCACGATAAATCCCGATATTTATCGCAGGCGTTGTATCGTTACGCTATAGTGATTTTCGTTAATGCTCGCCATCAATAAACGCAATGTATCCATCCACGTGTAAATTACAGAAAAGTTGGTGGTTTCGATAAGGCAAAATTCTATTCCTCACCACCATGATATTTTAAACAAATCTTTTTCACGCCAATTTTGCGAACATCAAAGAGAACGTAACAGTATTTAAACTCAATATGTATATTCGATTTGTCGTAGCTGTACGTAAACGGTGCACGTGTCGTAATACTAGAAGGATACTAGAGATTAATGCATATTTACGAGTTGCTTTTCATATTTTTGATCGTCGCGTATTTTTAGAATTTATTTCAAGTCTCTAAAATTTATTTTGTTTACTTTGCGATCGAGATGTAACAAATATAAGTATATTAAAAAAGTGAGAGTTGCAATTTTATATATTTCTAATTAGCCATATCTCTCCTCGATTGGCGCATTTCTGAACTTCGTGATTTATTAATTAAACATTATTGGGTATTATATTACATTATACATATCTTCTACGTGTACCTGTATCACAAAATTACGTTTCAAGAAATATTGATCATCGCGTATTTTTAGAATTTATTTCAAGTCTCTAAAATTTATTTTGTTTACTTTGCGATCGAAATGTAACAATTATAAGTATATTAAAAAAGTGAGAGTTGCAATTTTATATATTTCTAATTAGCCATATCTCTCCTCGATTGGTGCATTTCTTAACTTCGTGATTTATTAATTAAACATTATTGGGTATTATATTACATTATACATATCTTCTACGTGTACCTGTATCACAAAATTACGTTTCAAGAAATATTGATCATCGCGTATTTTTAGAATTTATTTCAAGTCTCTAAAATTNTATTTTGTTTACTTTACGATCGAAATGTAACAAATATAAGTATATTAAAAAAGTGAGAGTTGCAATTTTATATATTTCCAATTAGCCATATCTCTCCTCGATTGGCGCATTTCTGAACTTCGTGATTTATTAATTAAACATTATTGGGTATTACATTATACATATCTTCTACGTATACCTATATCACAAATTTCAAGAAATATTGAAGTATCAGTTCAAATCTACTACGTAACTATGTTAAATGTGGAAACAGAGAAAATTACTGAACTCAATCAACACGATATTATATCTAACACATAATACGATTTGTAACCACGTATCCACAACTATCGCGAATTTAATACGAATTAATAAAATGTTTGTTCAAAATTATACGCGATTTCTTTCAAGCTTCTATTCAGATATTATCAGTCGTTTATCCGCTCTACGGGTATCCAAAAATCTATTCCCAGATTGCGTGACAACCATATAGATATTACATAATATTATCCCAAGGGTCGTCCTTAATTTCGAAACATCGGGGAAGAAGGAAGTAACTGGAGTGTTAATCAAGAATGGACCTTTTTACGAAGGGTTATGTCGTTGAAGGATGAAGAGGAGGGTGAACCTGGATTCAGATACACGTCGATAAATGCGGATGAAGGTGAAATGCCATCAAGGATGCTAGATGATAAAACGGGAAGGGATGATCGAGTGAGTGATCGGTCCGAATAGAAAATGGAGGTTAGGCTATCCTCCGTTGCCTACAGCCCTACAGCTAGATTAGATTGCCTACCCTCGATCGTCTTCAAGTCGGGACAATATCCTTCCAGTTACAAGAAATCGTTTTTGTCAGTAGGTCTAGAGAGACTTACTGCGACAATTCGAACAAATGTTCGGGGGGAAATAACGTGTTACGGGAAAACAAAGAACGCGAATAAGGATTTCTAATAAAATCCTGTTGAAATTAGAAAATCTGGAATTTACTAAACATGGTGGTAAAATTCTCTGTTATCGGAAACCGATCACCTGTAAATCTCTTTGTTCGTTGTTAAATACCTTTGGTAATATATTTATAGTTTTTAAACTTGGACTTGTAAAATTATTAAAAACGAAGAAGTAAAAAGGGAAGAACTGACGAATAATAATTTTCAAAGTACGTACTTTGAATTTGCCTTTCTGTTGAGTAAGTCTCTATGTCAGACTTTAAAGAGAGTTGTTTCTTGTGAAAATAATGAACAACGTGATTGCAATTTGCTTTCGCAAATTCTTTTTTTTTTTTGAGGGTTATTACGTGACAATGATCCATAGAGACTTCGTCTGGACTACGTAATGGAGAATGATTTTAATTGAAAAAATTAACAACGACGCCTTGGCCCAGAGAAATTTACTTTCGATGTTTTGTCAAACCGTGATGCGCCAACTTCGTATAACTTTTGTGCTAACATTATACTAATTTACAAATCTTGTTACGCAAATCAGAGACATAAGAAAATTTGCTTGCGTATCAGACAAATTTCTTACTTCTTCTGAAATCAAATTTTAATATCACGTAGACAATTCCATTGAACATAAATTCACTTACAAGAACACTGTTTCAGACACTCGTATACTTGTAAAACTAAATTTTTTAGGAAGCTAATGAAAGTAAATATTTTTTCAATAAGATTGACGTAACTAAAATAAGCAGAAAGAGGATTTAATAAAATATCGCAAGAAAGGAAGGAAATTAAGATATCTAGAACGGTCTTTATTGATCATCAGGAAAACCGCGGATAAATATTACATTTGTGGACTGAGAACCCTCTTGGTTACTTGCTAACCTTAATTTCATCTTGCTGATAGAATTTCGTATACCTGCCTGTAGTAGCCGTTTCCATTTCCCCTCGGACTGATCAGAGACCAGATATTCCAGGTCGAATGAAACAGTAAGTTTTACGAAATTAGTCTCTGAACAACGTTTCTATATAAGGGTAAGTCAGATTTGAAAGAATTAAAAATTCGGACTTTTTTTTATAAATCTCAACTGAAATTTTACTCGTTTGTTTAAAACTACATATTTCATAGCATAAAGACTAGAAATATCAGATCGTTGATGAGGATTCTTATTGGAACTTGTAATATCCACGGTCTTTTTATCAAAAGTATTTGTTAATCAAAATATCATCCATTGGATTCTCCATCGTTGTCCGTACGCTTTCGTTTCCCTCGATAGACGACAACTGAATTAAACATTCTATAAATTTGTACATCGAACGTGATTTGTATCATATTCACAAATACATCCACGAATCATATCAGTTTTAATTAACGATTAATATTAGTTCCACATTTCGTTTCAGATTACATGTTTCCTTGGTTCGTTTTTATTTCGCTATGAACTTCCTTCGCGATCGCCTAAGTACATTTGAGAATCTTCCGTTCTTCGTTTCCTTAATCCAAAAGGGGTATCTCTTCTGTAATAATTCAAATTTCATGCCGTACGATAGGTATAACAAACCTGCAAGCACGCACAGACCCATTAATCTTCGGTTGCTAAATAACTTGGACAAAAAGGAAGATCCCTGGCACAACATAATTCGTCAGGCAGCGCGAATGCAGCAGGTTTAGTCGCTATTTGATTTACTCTGCTGCAGGAACATGCACGCGATTAATGCGTCTACTTTATGGCAGCTTAACAGCCAATCAGTATGCGAATTGCGGTTTACCATTGATTCATTAAGTCATGGCTTGTCGGAAATTTGCATAATCGTTCGGAGGAGCAACTAGATCTGGGTTGTTGCTGCCGGATCCCACGAGAGAATCAGGATCGCTCGATTTGCTCGGTAGTCGCTTCCTAGCCATCTTATGCTAACACGCAGTGCGTCGTACAGTGGCTTTCGATAGCGACAATGTTGATTTGCCGTACAAACAGACCGAATGATATCAACGACGTGTACGGGATCAGCAAGTTCCACCACGAAAATGAGGCCAATGTCAAGTTTCCGTCTCTTCCAACCAAACTCGTTATTTACATTACGAACTTTTCTACCAACTGTTATGCTACCAAGTACAGCGGTGTCGTTACACGAACTGTCATCGATATGTTTCGAACGACGTTTGGACGTGTAACAGAGTTTACGCGTGAATTATAATTCAATTCTTTACCAGCAATTTGTTTCGCGAAAACTTCCGAATATGCTTCTTTTTTCTTAAGCGATTGGAGTTCCCATGAAGAGACCAAGTACATTGTACACCATCAAACGGATTACGATTATAACGCAGAATATCGATCATGTGCTGTGGCAATGATCTCTTTTTTGAGACGCAGAAAACTAATCTTCGAAACAATGATAAACAGTAAATAAAGAAATAATGTCTCTTTGAGGATATTCGTTAGATAAACTATCGATTGTATTAATAGCCTCCATAGTTAGTGGGATCATCCTAACACGAAGTGTATATTCAAGACGAGCGTACTAATTTTTCACGAAATGTATACACGTACCAAATGTCTTCGAACTTTTACATACGTTTTCGGGCTGATTCGAAAATTTACCAATACGATGATAATCGTGTCTCGTTACGTTACTCGTGAAATTTCAAGAGGTTAGTACGCGAAACGTACGTATATTGGTAAAAATTTTCTATGGCAAGCGTTCAAGTATTTTCGAGAATGCAGCAAGAGTGATATATATCTGTCGCCATATTCGAAAATATCGATATATTGGCGAACGATAACGCTATACATTCAAGGATTAAATAGCTGGACAAGCACGTACATGGTAACTGCAGAGAAGATACCTGTTTGCAACGCTGGTCGTAAGTTTATGAAATATGAAGTCGAAAGTTAACTAATTTATAATTTTATGGACACAGAACGCTTAACATTCTCCGAATTCCAAAGTTTCATTCTGCAAATTGAACAGTCCTGTTACCAGCTTGCAATATTAATCATACGCTTTTTATGTTGTACGAACTTTAGGATCAAAGTTCGTGACGAAGGTGCAGCTTGAATTAGTAAAGAGTTACTTAAAGTTACGATGGTTTTAGGAAGTGACGTGCTCCTGAAATTTTGCACGATAGACGTCTGGGTGAATTTGTTTCTTCAAGAGAAAATGTATTTGAAGAATATTCTCGCGTGATACTAAAATGTAATATCACGCTTTCGCTGCGTCGTAATACGTTCCCTAACGCTGCGCTTCAAAATTTATTCCAGTCGTACGCGTTATAGGTAGTTTCGATGGCCTTCGTTAAATGTAGAAAATGCGAAGCGTGAAATCGTCGATCGAGTGACAATTACGCTTAATCATCATGCTGACGCGCTGCGACGACTTTCATTAATATTGCATAATGAGGATCAATGAATGAACGTACGATACACTTCTCGTTAAAAACAGCAGAAACACATGACAATTTTTGATTTTCCCTATTTATGGAATTTTGAACACTTGCGAATTTTCACAAGTAACCGTAATACTATGCGTCAATGATAAAATATTAATCTGAAGCTCAATTCGTGGAAATGTTATTTTTCCCGGCTGTATCAATCTTCAAACCGACGATAGCGATATCTTTTAACGTCGACTCCTTTACAAAGGAGATGCACGTGTCGAGGTCGACGCATCGTACAGTGTCGATTCATTTCCAAGAGTATCGTATTGTCGATAGCCGGAACCATAAATGTGTCATCACATTAAGGTTTAGGCGGGATAGCGGCTTTCACTGGTGATTCGTGATACTCGCAGAGGGAGTAGCGCGGCTCTAAGCAAAGTAAAGAATCGCGGATGTCATAGTTTCGGGCTGCCGACAATCGACAAGGGGCTCGACGTTCTCTGCTGTTGTTGTTCGTCGTCGAGGGTCGCGTGCACATTGGCGCACCTGGGGTCGATGATTCGGAGACACGTGCAAAGCGATAGGAATTTTCTAGATAGATTTGGCCGCATCATCGAGTGGAACAAACTGTGACTGCGAGTCAAAAAACTCAACGCTACCCCACAACCTTCACGAGACTGAGATCGCCTAAGATCGTTAGATACACGAATTATCGAGCGTATTAGATACAAATGAGCAATTGTGTCAATTACTAAAAATCTCAAAATAGAAATCGGTATTAACCATTCCATAGAGTTGTTCTAATTTGTATTTTCCATACCTGTTGTCCAAAAGTATCTGCTACCTTTATTTTATTTTCTTCCCCGCCAGCTTTTCTATTCCTTCTTTTATAAAACTTCCATCGAGACAAATTTGTGAAAATTCAGTAAATTCGGAAATATCGCGTTATTGATCGAATGATACTAAATAATAAGAACCATTTCCTTCTCGCAGCGGGTGGTAATATTATTAACACATTCAACGCGGAAGACGCGAGCAACGTACGCGTCATGGGGATTTCCTATTTTCTAACGGATGACGCGCAGATAAATGGATACATGTTATAGAAATATCGATTTCCGCCACGAGGGACACCCTTCGATTTTGTGCGCCGCATTAGATGCGTCGAACAAGCAACCGTCTTTCAACTTAAAGAAGATAATAAGATTGTACGCCTGCTTTCTAAACACGGCCCTTTCAAATTTCTGAAATTTTCAACAAGGATCAAGAATATGTTCTATTTCCCTGGATGCATAATTACGTAGCATCTATCGATTGTTTCCAAAAGGATTTATCAGTGAGCGTCAGGTGCGCGCTCACGGTTTATGGTAACATTTCACAATATTTGTGTTTCACGAAGAATGAAAAAAGCGGAAGAAAAACAGGCAATATTGTCACACGAAACACCGTATAACCGCATTCGTTATCTGCACATACTTTTCAGTTAGCGCATTCATTTCTGATTGATCGCGTAGGTACGTGTAGAGACGTTGATTATCGACGTTGATTATGACGCTAACGTGTAAGAGTTTTGCCTTCTGAAAATAAATTGATAAAAGTTTAAAAAGAAACAAAAAAAAGAAGAAGAAGAAAATGAAATGAAAACATAGGTCACAGGATAATTTAAATGATCATTATATATTGGCTTCACGGTTGTCTTCTTTCACGCATGGAATAACATACATATTTCCGTGACGCATGAAATTTATAATTGATCGTTTCTTTGTACACGCGACGTTTCGCACACCGTATGGTGTACAATCCGTTTTGCATCATTTCATACATTTATCGGTAAATTTCGATTTCTCCCGGAAGCACATAATACGATGATTACACAAAATTAATGTAAATGGATGGAAATTATTCGAGCTTCGAACGATACTTCTAATTAATGATCCAACACAGTAATTTAGCGCTTATAAATTACGGATAGTGATCGTTCTGATATACTAAGTTGGAAATTAATTTCAAATAAAGTGGAATAAGAAAACGCCATTAACTGGAAAATACTATCCTAATCGGTTGTTTATCGTCGCATTCACCATTATGATAGATTATCAGTAACTCGGTCGAAGTCATGAGCTGAGTTTAAAATACTTCTTGGGAAGGATTGATTTATTTTCACAATGTCAGCGGTTATATCGTTTGATTAAAATTTTATTAAGTTATCCTTTATAGAGCAGGAATTAACATTAAAATGTGATTCTGCAGCAGAAAATTTGTCTCCGTGTAGAATAAGATACTCCGCAAAAATATTTCTATTGTTTATTTGTTATACGTATAGCGATAATTAAAATAAAATATTAAGTAATTATTATTAAATATTAAATATTATAATAATTAAAATAAAATATTAGGAATTAAATGATTTCGAATGAAGCGAAATTAGAAGAAGTTACAGACAGGGGAATGTTTTTATGTTTTTTTTTTTATTATTGACCGTACTCGCGATGGATTTTTACATAATATTTATATCGACAGACGAACTAATGGTACAGAAATTTGTCGGTTCTATAGCAAACATTTAAGCAAACAACGAACATTCGGGCCAGTAATTGTTTCTCAGTAAAAAGTTCGGTGCGTATTTCCGCACCGATGCGAAAAGCTCGGCGATTGTTTCGGCAAATTGGAAAATGTTTGCGCGAAATTGACTCGATGGAGAAGCGACGCGTTAACTGGTTCATAATGAATATTTGAACTGGCATGACAATTAACTTGTTGGATAATATAATGGCCAAGGGGAAGCGAAATGCGTCAGAATCGCAACGAGGCAACGATTTTATGGGTTCGATGAATTCATTGAAGCGTATTGGCTGGATGAAAAATTTTCTCATCGATAAAATGAAAATTCGCGCCACGGTTTGCGCTTCTGAATATTTTTATCGGAGAAAAGATGGCACTGCGAATGATTCCCATTTTTTGTAATTCTCAATCCGAATTAATTGGAAGATAAAACAGAGAAACAAAATATGATACGGATGCTGATGAAACTCGAAGAAATTTCTCATTTCGCAAATTAATCATAACCAATACTAGCTAATTTTTACTCGAAACAAAATTTACGAATAAAATTTTAAATACACAAACAAATACAAGATTTTGTATTTTAATTTGTAGTTTGAAACAACTGGCTCATTACTGTTCCACCGTAAACGTACACCTCGTATAAACACAATCGCGTTAATAATCACCAAATCATTATGCCAGACGACGATAACGACACACAGAAGAATTTTATTTACTTACTTATTTTACTCTGTATTGCAATATTTCGTATTTTGCAGACATTTCGCTACAATAGCATGCAATGGACAAAGAAAGCAAAAGGGAAACCGAAAAAAACATGCAGGATAATCCGTGACAAGTTACACGCGATGTTTTGCATGATCCGGTAAGCCGTGACGAACGGAAGAGAACGAACAAGAGAAGGAAAGTATATAAACGGTGGCTGTTTATCGAAACGTCATGCGCAGGCAGCCTATCAAAAGCAGAATCGCTCTCGGGACTCGGGAGCCTCCTCGTTCCCTCATTTCCACGCACGCTTCATTTCCCATACACACTACAAACGTTTGTTTATAGTTAATGCCGAAAGCTGCTGGCAGCAGCACGGTGTCTACCTTCTTTTATCATTTCATCGATACCAAACTTCCTGGCAAGACTGAACTTGAAGTGTTCGCTTCGAACTTCAACGATTATATGCATCCTATGTGCATCGTTCTATGATACGATAATACATCCGTATTTTAACGGTGGTACTACCCGAGGGAAGGTAGTAGCATTTCTGTACGCTGTTTCTGCTCCTTGTGTAATGTGCGTGTTATTAACATTTTTTCTTTTTTTTTTTTTTTTTTTTTTTTTTTTTTTTTTTTTTTTTTTTTTTTTTGAAGCTTGACATTCTGAGATGTGTAATTTGATCCAAAGTAAAATAACTCTTAGTTTCAAGATTCATTTTAAGATGATAGTTTAGTAGGTTGTTGAACTCGTCTTAATATCAGCTACAACAGTATGAAGTTAAAAATACATGGTATCAGCGGAGGCCATGTTGACTTCTTATCGAAAGAGCAATTTTTTGGAAATTTCTTATATTGGAATTTGTAGCTCAATTAATTTTTATACAAAACATTGGTTTGTCAAATTATAAACGTATAATGTATAAATGTTAATCTCACGATGGAACATTTTCATTTTACGTTACTACGAATTAGAAAAGAGATGATTTTCCGAATAAACATGATACATAAGACGATAATAAAGTGCAAGCTGAAGTGCTGATAATTCTTGCAAATATCTACATGTAAAAACAAAAATCTTTTAATGTCTACTATTTTTTTATTTTCTATTCTGTTCCTATTTCCTGTTCGTAAATATCCTTTTTCGCGGATAACAGATTAGAAACATACTAGACTACCCGTGCGAACATACTAGAAACTCGTATCTGTTTTATTCGTAAATAGACGTCCGTCATTAATTCATTTAAGTACAGCGGCTGCTTTGGTATCTTGTCATTTGCCGTTTCCGAAAAACGATCTTGTTTCTTCCTCATTTTGTTCCTTTTTTTCATTCCTTCTCCGGAGCAATCTACTTGTTTCACAGGCCAATGGTTACGAAACCAATCAGTGTAACCCGCTCGAATGGAAGGCTCGGCAGGTGTACAAAGAGCTGGTGCACGAAAAACGAACAAAATATTACGCGAATTCCGAAAACGCGGACAAAAAAACGCCGTTAGATTTGCGTCATTCTGCGTGAAAACGTATTTTTTGCACAAACATGGCAAACGTCGTCTAATACAAGATCCATATCGATCGTAAGTTCTTTTCGCTTTGTCCGATATGAATCTGCCATCAGCTTCGAAAAATAGTAGTTAGTGTCTTGATTCAAAAGTCTTTCCACTATTATTCTAATCTCTGCTATTATTTTAATTTTAAGTACGAAGGATCAGAGTTTAGAAATTATGGAATCATATTTGAAAGATATAGTAATTGGGGCTGATAATTAAATTGCGGATATTTATGCAGTTATGGGAAATGCAAACTTCTTGTAATATGTAAAAATAGGCAAAATATGCGAAGCGTAGTAACTAAGTCTTTCTATTATTATTCTAATCTCTGCTATTATTTTAATTTTAAGTACGAAGGATCAGAGTTTAGAAATTATGGAATCATATTTGAAAGATATAGTAATTGGGGCTGATAATTAAATTGCGGATTTTTATGCAGTTATGGGAAATCCAAAGTTCTTGTAATATGTAAAAATAGGCAAAATATGCGAAGCGTAGTAACTAAGTCTTTCTATTATTATTCTAATCTCTGCTATTATTTTAATTTTAAGTACGAAGGATCAGAGTTTAGAAATTATGGAATCATATTTGAAAGATATTCCTCAAAAGAATAGTAATTGGGGCTGGTAATTAAATTGCGGAATTATGCAGTTACAGAAAATCCAAAGTTCTTGTAATATGTAAAAATAGGCAAAATATGCGAAGCGTTGTAACTATTTACTGTAATATTTAGTGGATGAAATAAGTTTCTACTTACATTCCACTTCTTTAATGAGCTTTATAAAAATAAGAATTTGCATAATAATCTGCAATCTGCTGATAATACTTGAGGGATGCGAAGGACAAAGAAACAAAGAATATTACAAAATACCTTCATCGAGAAAATCAAATTTTAATACTTTATTCTACCACTAACGAATATAATTTGAGGTTTATCTTTTTGTTAGACGTCATAAAAATATGAAGAAAGAAAGATAATTTTAAAAATTACTTTAATCGTTTCTTGATCGAATGTTACAAAGTATTGAAACAAAATAAGAAATGTCTATTTTTATTATATTATCAAAACCAAGGAAATCTAACTATTTCATCGATATTATATATTTTGTTTATTTATGAAGCTTCATTACTCCTAATGTAACGCAGACCTGCACTGGAAAAATCAGAAATATCTTTTGTTTCCTAGACGTCATCTACCTTTAACCAATAGCCAAAACCTTGAACGATATTCAAAGTGAACATTTTACAGATGCGTATGTCCAGAATATAATAAAAGATTGTGAAGCTACGCGAAAAGAAAGAAGTTGCACCGCTTCTACGAATTTTGCAATTTTATTTTCCACTTACTTCAACCACGTACCAGATCTAAACAATGTACTAGAACCTAAAACGAAGACGTAGACCGGTCTGAATAATTTAATCGAAAGTCGTAAATTTCCAGCGAAACTGTTCGCGGAGCCCATAAAAGCGGAGGCTTCTTAATCAAATTTTAGCGAGAGAAAAATCGCAATTAACGCGGCAGTTTAATCGTACGTAATAGCTGCGCCAATTTTGCCGAATATGCAAGAGCCCGCAGAACTCTGTCAGGACATCAATTTGCGTTATGCAGCGTGCTCGTTCAATCTCCTTCGAAGGTCCTGCAGACCGAATCACATTCCTGGACGGCCTCGTTTCTCCCTTCAGGAAAATTCAGCGACCACTAAAGGTTTTCGTTAAATTATTCAGGGCCACGAGTCGACCCGTGGAAGGGCGATTTCCTTTCGGGTGATCGATCAATTAAGTCGACGACTATCCCGGAACAATCGTGCTTTATTATCTGACGAATCCTGAAACCATTTCATTCCGGCTATTCATTTCGCTACGTTCTGCAACCACGGAATAGAATTTTTCGTCTTTTCGTCCTTACGAGACCATGACCTACGAAAATGTTATTTCTGCGATTATCTATCATGAGACTGCGGTTTCTGGTCACAATTCGTTGTACTGCATACTTGCGTGCTTTTCATACGTTCGCTACGCTTCTTAGAATAACATTAGAGTGCGTGTGAAGATCGCAGGCGAAGCACACGACCAGTCGTGTTTCTTATTTTTAGCAGTTTTAGAATTCAGTATATTTCCAATCGACCCTGTTTCATCAAAATTGCCATTGGCTCTTCCGAGTTAAACGCGTGGCTTTCCTAGTCACTTTCATTCCATCCGAGATTACTTTCGATAACGTGATTCGAAAAATACAGCAGAAATATAAGAATTATTTTCTAACGATACGTTAATAAATACACGTGCGTAAATGATATGTATACATCGCCTCGCGTTATAGATAATAACATAAAGAAAAAGGAATTATATTTAAGAGATATGTTTCTATATTCGTTAAAACGGTATTCTCGGTAACTGAGAACTGTGTACATTCAGAAGTCTTGCACATAATTCATCTCCTCTCCTCTACCAATTCAATAATCGAAAATCCCTTAGTCAAAATCCTATAACGTCCGTTTCTGAAATATAAATTATGCTTCTGACGAAACGGGAAAAGCCTCGGGAAAACAGTTCCGAACGAGAGCGCTCGGACGAACGAATCGTATTATACGAGTAATTCGCCGATACCGAACATCAAAGATCGAAAAACCGATTAAGGTTTGCGAAGGTTCAAGAAACGGCACTTTGAATTTCGATAAAATTGAAAGGGCCTCCGCCAGTCGCTCTTTCCGGGTTAAAAAGGAACGTGTAAAGGGCACGCCGAGAACGACGCTGCAGGAGAAGGTGCATTAATTGCATCTCTTGATCGTCGAATGGCGTGTCCGATCTTTCTAAGCGTGCGAGTTTTACGATCGATGAGAAGAATATCGTGCGAGATCGGGTTCGTCTGCCGTCGGAAATGACGCGACTTTTCCACTGACGTATATATATATATATATATATATATATATATATATATATATGTATAGAAAGAGAGAGAGAAGCTTTATGACATCGCGGTGTAATATCGGACGATATTTCCGTCACGTAAATTCGTAACGGCCGCTCGATAGAGAGCACCGAGAATTCGATTGGAAAACGATGGGCTGGAGTTGAAATGTTGAAACCAAATGCACGAATTCGAGGAACACGCCCGGAACAGAATCGTACGTTTTGAACAGCGGCCTTGGAACTTTTCTCCCGTCATATAGCGAATTTCCAAAGTCAGATGTATGGCGCACACCGATATGTCAGAGCTCGGATAGTTTTCAGGAATCTATTGACGAGATCCTATTCTCCGGTTTATTCAGCTTATCGCGTATGAAGCAATGATTTGATTTTTTTGCTATCACAATATGACGAAGAGTCTGTTATAGTTACGTACATGTATAGTACGCGTCGTATTACGACGAAACGGTGTTCCTTTTGTAATGATTTTTATTTGATTTCAATTATATTCAGGATTATAATAAACTCGGTTGAATATAATACGCAAGTATTTGTAATTTTAAAGTAAATGTAAATAGTACGTATATACGTAGTAGTAGAGCATGAGTGTATAAAATAAATATGATAAGTATGTAACACTATTGCCGCACCGATATGTAAAATTGGAGACCAAATGTTTCGAGATTTCCTCGTTTTTCGCACGATATATGATAAAAATAACTTGTAATAATTTTATTCTTACGTATTAGGCAATTATAACAACGCATACAGCTGACAGAATCGTACAGATTTACGTAAATTAAAGCGTTCTTTGTCTATAAGTTGTCCAAGTTCTAAGCTGTGGAATAAATAAAAAAAGAACTGTCCCGATGGAGATCAGCAAACGATCCAAACTTATAATCAACGCGTTATTCGCATAAGTAAATGAAAAATATTCCTTTCAATTATCAATTTGTCATCAATGTACATGTTCCGATAGAATACGCGTATCGATAACACGAATCGATCAAAATATCTACATTCAGTATATCATTTCCAAGTAGAAAGCAACTTTGTTGAAAATCATTCGGCGAACTTCGGTCGTCGCCGACGCATTAAATCTTCGTAATTCATTCAAGAGAATTAGCTGCGTGTTGATAATCTTAGCAAGTAACGATGCAATTTGTCCCTTCACCGTAAGCCTTAAGTGAAACATTCGATTAAAACGCTAACTGCGTAACCCTGTTTTTGAAACTCAGTTAACGCCATTGGAAATCGCTCGAGCTACACAGAAATATATATATATGCTAATGATAGACCCAGATCCGCGAATTAACGAGGCAGCCACAGGCTTAAAATGGGAAGTTATTACGACGCGATATTCCAAGGCACGAACTAGAAGTTTCTTTAGAACGAAAACTCTCTTCGCAAACTCTTCTGTAAGTGAAACTTGAAACCTGCATAATTGACATCAAATTTCTGGCAACCCGGAACGTTTTTCAATGAAATACCGGCGGCCCCTTGAAACGTGCAGTCTTCTTTTTCGTCGTACAGGCTCCGTGAAAATAGGTGACGGATGACGAGTATATCGGCGTCTTGTGTTACACGAAATTTCAAAGGAACTGCTTGACACATTTTCCATGATCGATCAAATACGCGTGGCTGGGAACTGGGAACATTTAATATTCCTGTATCTGAATGAATATGGAACGCGAGGCTATGGAAAGCACACTAACGAAGATAGACGGGTGGCTACACGCAGTACTTTTTAAGAAGAGTAACAGCTTTGTCAAAAACAAAATTCGTAGTAACGATTCAATGCACGCATCTCTCGTTTGCAAGTAGTGAACCAATTTCTTTGTTTCGTCGTGCATATTGTCATGTATGAAACTAGCAGCAACATTCTAAAAGTTGAAGAAGTGTATAATTTTGAAACTAGCAACTTCCATATACGTACACGTGTATTTATTAGAAACTTATCTTGCTTTTACAGATTTCTGCCAACCCTTGTAATTTCCTCGTCTCCAAGCTTAACTGCGTACAATGAAACGGTCCTTTTTCTACAATCCTATAGACAATGGTTTAAGAATATAAAGAAGAATTTAATAAGGATTTACAGAATTTTACGAAAATGATACCTATCGTTGTCATAGAAATTAAGCGATACGAAAGAAATTTAATTAAACAATTTGAAATATTTCCGCAATGAAACACATTGCACGTTTATTCTAACTTTCGAAATTTGTAGCTATAGATTCTACAAAAAGAAACAATCCCTCTTTGTCTTACTTTATATAATTACTCAAGGGATGCACCACGTCGTGACTTGCTTCGTCTTACAGCGACCCTAAGAGCGTGTCTTGAGTCTTAACATTGATTCCCTTAAACCAGTCTCGCATTAATTACGATTAAGATAAAATTCCCCGAAATTTCTGCGATTTACTTGTGATATTCGATAATCTTCGTTGCATCACAGATTCAGAAATATTCGATCAAGTAAAGATTTCGTAACATCACGTACAAAATAAATCACAGATTCCAACTTGGTATTTTGTTTCCACTTTAAATAACATTTTTCAATTTTATCTGTACTATAACTACGATACACATATAAGGTAAAAATTACTGCTCAAAGTTACACCCTTTGTTATTTTTAATAAATATTACTACAATTTGAAACTTCTATCTGTACGATTTGTTTTTGTTCGATTATACATGTATGTACGTGGCTGCAATATATTCCACGATGGGAAATTTAATTCAATAGTAGTCCAATAAAATTGGAACGTTAGCGAAACGTGCTGTATGCATCGCATCGGCATTGAACACAATCGAATACCACTTACGATTCTTCAATCGCACTCATTGATTGGTGAAAATAAAATAAAATCCATCAATTTTATTCACATCTTTAACAACGTGTGTTCATTTTTTACTAAAACCTAGGAATTTATACTTCTTTGCAGTTTCATTCTCTTTGATAAAAATACATTTTCCGATATGTTGCAACAGGCTTTTGTTTCGAAACATGCTTTCCGACCATGTTTTCAATTAGTTGGAGTTTGAAAGTTAGAAAAGAGCAAAATCAAACAATTTTCAAACGAACGACCGCGAAACAGGCGAGAATGATTTTTCAAAAGTTCCAAAATCACGGATAGGTATTATACAAATGAATAAACGATGAGACTGTAGATGTTTCTGCAAATTTCAATTCCTACGAACTCGACTACGGAAACAAAATCTGAACGGAGCCTCGTTTCGCCCACTAAACATTTCTGCGAATATTTTGCTTTATATGTGTTGCATATTTTGCATTTTATGTACATTCTGTAGATTTTTGTCTATTAGCTTTCTCACAAATACATAAACATGTATGCATGTGTATATATCGAAACGAGCAACCTGGAAACTTGGTCAAGATCCTCTTTCAAGACGCTCTTACTATAATTTCTTCTGGAAGAAATCTCTACAAAGTCCTAGACGAATGAATTTATTTAAATGACGCGGGATTACACAAGAGATTGTAAAAGTTTCCTGCCATTCTAATAACAGCGTGTCGCCATCAATCGTATCAAAAGATAAATGCGAAAGCAGAAACGCAAAGTTTCTCGAATGAAAAAAACCGGAAAGCACAAATATCATTGCGATTTAATATTCCTACCTTTAATCCCATACGCGATATCTTCCGCCATATCAAGTAATTATCTGAATATCGAAGAATTTATACGATATCCTATCGCGAAAATCCATTCCATGAAACAATTCGTTAAATTCAATTCATTATACGATGCACGAATTTGGGTGCGAAATAAAGCGATTGAGAACGGTCGATCGGTCCAGTCATCACTTTTACCTTTTATCATATTGATAGGCCGTGCCGACAATTATCTTTCCGTTTGAAATTTGCGATGAAGCGTGTGCATCGATAGCCAGGCGGAACTCGTACTCGTATCAATTGGCCCCCGCGATCTGCCAAAGCGCTCGTTTGATCCCCCACACCCAATTTACTAAAAGCAATGAATTTTTACCATACGCGGTATTACGTGGTTATTTACAAAATGCGCGCACGCGAACGCTTTTCAATGTGAGACAGAGACAGACAGACAGACAGACAGACAGAGAGAGAGAGAGAGAGAGAGAGAGAGAGAGAGAATGAGAGAAGATCGTCGATTCGGACTGGTCGTCCAGCGAAAGTAATGAATTTTTATTGGGCCTCTCGCGCCGCCCGTTTTACGGGGACCGTATCGACGCAAGAGGCTTTTTCATCGTGAAATCATTAGCAGAGATTCCCCGTTTACCAAGGGCGATGCATTTTTACGGGACGTGACGTCACCGGTTTGCGAAAGACAGGCAACATCGTCGCGGTTAAACGACCGACCAAACGATTCGCCGTGTTGTCCAGGCCTGCTCGGCAACGCGGTACTTTTATTTTTAATTGGGTTACTCAAACTAATTAATTCTCGGCCCAGCCTCTCATTAATGCAACAGAGAAATTAACGACGGGGAAAAAAAGAGAGCCATTGACGTTCCGAGTAGAAAAGTCGGTAATTTATGGTCCGCGTAAATGCTCGTCGTGTGTAAAATACTTTTTACGCCTGACCCCTCCCCCCTCGCCGCTTCCTCTTTCAACCCATCCTCCTGTCTGCGACCATGAATTTTTCAAAAACTCCGCTCATCGAAGCCGATTGATTGGCTTCGTTGTTCGTGGTCACGCGCCACAGATATCCTTGATTTTTCTACGTGTAATTTCTTTTTAATTCGAAGCGCCGTGTGAATATCAAGTACCCAGACTGTAGACTATGTTTGTTCGACGATAAACTTTAAGAGAAAACTTTGTATTAGGGATTTTGCAGGTAATTCAGAGATTCGGGAAATTTCAGCGATTTAAATTATCCAGGATCCGGTGAAATGTTTGAATATTTCGACTTTGTAAATTCCCAAGCCGATAATAAGGATTTCAAGACACCATTAAAGGGTTTGAATGAAATCAATTGAATTTGTGCACGTACATATATAGTGCCCCGATATAAGTTTACACAATGAAAAAGTTATGAGTGCAATCGGAAATATTTGATGCTACGCTTGTCACAGAGAAGATATTCGACGTTACAATTTTTAAAGACGCTACATAAAATCGTTACGTCAGTTACGTATTACGTTCTTGAAGCCGCGTTCTTCGTACTTATAATTCAATATGCCGAATAAGAATTTCTATCTATCCCAACCGCGCCTGTTTGTAATCTTCCACTCTCAGTTATCTACCTACGGTTCTCCGTTACACGTAAAACCCAACGTGAATTGTCAAAGCAAATACCAATCCACCTAAACAGATATAACAATAGACACAAGAGGAAACTTTTCTATTCGTAATTTCTCATCTATGACCCTCCGTCATCGACGCGCGTTTAAAGCCTACGTAAATCGTCGACGAAACCTCCCATCCATTCAAATTACCCGATGAAGGCTTTTCTCGATACGACGGTTTCCCACGTACGATAATTTCCCTCCACCCTACCAAATAATGAAAATCATCACAGACGGCACGTTTCCCTATAGACCGCTGCAGAAGCTGAGCGGTGAGCAGCGAGCACCGGAAGTTAGGAAACACGTACTACGAACGTTTTCACCCCTTCGATGGTTGCCTTCGCCGCGCCGATAACAATTTCACCCCTCTATTCTTGAAAGCCGTCTTCCTCGTCAGAAGCACTGCACGTCATTTTTAATGAACGCGTCCGACGTTCGTTAGGAAAATTTGAAGCGAGCATGTCTTACCTCGTCTGCGTTCACCCCGAGGAAGCACGCCAACTCACACTAGCATCACGCACGAACCTCGGCGGGACGCACTAGAAACTCGCGAAAAAGGAAAGTTTGGCAGGCCGGATGAGAAGGCACCCCAATCGCGAGCGGGTACCCGGGTGATACACGAATGACTCGCTGGACGCGACTGACAGTACCGTGTTGCTCCACGTGGGCGCCAAGCTCCAACCACCCCGTGAAACCTACACAGTCGCGTGTCGGATCATACACGAGCGTAACGCACACCGACGAACCGGTAACGGGAGGGGGCTGCGATCATGCGCACTCCTGCAGCTTCCTTGGATTCGAACTTCCACTCTCTTTCTCTTTTTCTTGTTAAACGCGTAATTAGCAGCATTTCGCGGCTACGCTGCCCGATAATCGGTTATGGAATGCAATCGCTACCGGTTCGTGCTCGTACCGCGTCTGCCTCTGCTTCCGCTTCCACAACGAACGTTCCTTGCTTCCCGATCTCTGCCCTAACTAACTCGCCGTGGAGGGATGAAGTGATCGTTTCGTCCTTCGTCCTTTGGAACATCCGCGAGAACATGGTTCGAATGTCACTTTCGGTTTAATGGAAAATCATTAGGAAATTGCCAGGATCCTCGGGAATTATTATTTCACTTGAAGTAACGATGCAGATGCAATTGTATAATCTTAATCGTTTCGTCGGTATCTGTGTAATAAAATTGATCTCGTGTTCATACTTTCTTGTATTTATCGGAAATGATACTCATCAAACCTTACATTTTCTTATTCGATTTCACGTATTGCGATATAGAGGTTCGAACGTTTAACGAATTTTCGAAGTTCCTCGTCTAATTTACCTCGAATTTCTTTGATAGGATTTAGTTAAAAAAAAAACCGTGAAAACGCCAATTCGCTATACGTATCATCGTAACTCTTACAAATAATTATAATAAATTTGAACTATGTACGATATATGTATATCGCAACTTTACACGAATACAAAGTTCTAACCAAGCCGTATATATATATATATATATATTTGGCGAAACTTCATTGATACCTATTCCCATTCCACTATCAGTTCACCTAACTTTCGTGCTCGACTGTATATATCTATCTGTTCATTATGCGCATAGTAAAATAAGCAATGCAGCCATCGTATATCAGAAACATGAAAGAAACTCTCACAAAAACGCCCTATCACTCTGTTAATAACAAATGCAAATTTCCGGCATTATAAAGAGATTTATAAAATTCGGACGATGGCGGACACGTTGGTCGCACCAAAGATACGGTAATGAATCGCTTCTCAATAAGCTGCAAGTTGGTTACGATGTTGCTAATTAAGTCATCCGTTATCATTTTTATCGTTCGGTGTACTCGGAGGAATTTCCAGCTCGCAATCGAGCTTGATAAAGATCGTGAAAAGGGAAACGGTGAAGGAACGACGTCAGAACGGAGTCGGCCGGCCTTAATCAGGAAATTAATCTCCGTTTCATAGCGAGCTTGTTACTAACGTTCGACGGCTTGGCATTTCGTTAGCCACAAATTACGCAACCTCGACATTCGATGCTGGCCTCCAGAAACACTGATCGCGAACAACCCGTGATTTATGCACATCGAAGATCCTGATAATAAAATTCTAATTACGTTGCGCAGGTACTGTGTCCCGACTTTAATTCGATTAATTAGAATGGTTCTCGTGTGTTACCGACGACCGATGTATATTCGATGCGCGTTCTCCGTTTTCTCCAACCAGCCATGTGAAAGTAATATCCATCAGGATGTGTCAATTATGAAAATTTATAACGTTCCGTGGCAACTGCAGGATAATCGAAATTATATCAACATCGTACTTATTCCACGTTAACATTCGTTCGCATATCGAATGTTAATTTAAACGTAACATGCGCGCACGACTTTAAACGCTTCAACGTAACTTTAACATTTGACGCGTGTAATACGTCGATCGAGATGTTCCGTGGTAAATGTTCATCTTATTTTGCAAAAAAAACCGTTAGCATGTTTTACAAGAACAGCGAGCTGCTACGCTTCCAGTCGATTGTACCAAATGAAAGATTTCGCTTTGTAAAGGTAAACGAACCGTCGCCAAGATACGCAGTCGATTCTCAGTTAGCTAAAACAACAGCACGTTTCTCTATTTTGAAGAAAAATTCGCTGCAATTACTCCGACAAAAGGGACCACTGGCGCGGATGATCGAACACTGGTCTAGTCACTGAGCTAGTCCTTTCGAAACGAGGAGCCAAAGGAGGAAGGCAACGTGTGTGTCAGTGTTTTAGGGGTTCCATGGGAAGTCGCTAATTATCGAGGTTTGTCCGAGTCGTTACAGTAGTTATCGGCCCGCTTCTTTTACCTTCAACCGACTTCCATCTCTTCGACTATCCGCACCCTTTTGCAGCAGCGTGGTTCGGGTCTGCATTCAGAGCAGTCACGCGAAACGAGAAAGGCCACGGTTTCTGTCTCAAGCGTGTTAATTAGACAGGCCTTTGTTTCCTCAGAAGGAACCCGAACGAGGCAAATATGAACGATAAAGCGACCCTTGAATTTTGTCTGTCGCTTGATATCGCGACCGCCGCCGCGCGAATTATTTATGCCGCGGGATTGTACGAAAGTTTCATAAGGGGAATCCGTCAGCGTTTTCGGTTCCACTGTCCGTCTAACGATGATATTTCAACAACAACAAAATTTTGTTTTCACAGCGATTCAGAGTCATAAGACTTTCTAATAAATAGCAAGTCGTCGATGGAATAGATAGAGCAGAAAATATGAAAATTGTGAAAAATAGCTTATAATTATGTGTTTACACGATCTGGAAAAATAGCTTCTTCCATTCGGTCAGATAAGGAAATACAATGCTATCCGATAATAATATCTGACAATCTAATATATTCTAGATTTTATTTTGATAAAAATATTAGTTTTGTCTCGTTACTAGTGAAAATTCGAAATGTTTTGGTAACACACACGATATATTCACGAAAGGATTCTACGAGTGATCAAATGCTTTTGGTTGCCACCGTAGGCATCCACCTTCCTCTAGAAAAATCGTAACACGCGAGAATTTTCCGTGCAGATATACAATTATCTCGTACGAGAAGAAGAAACATTGGCCTCTAAATGCTGTTCTTTGAATCAACGAAGATTGTCTAGGTACTTCACTGTAGATACATGCTTACATGCCTCTGCTCAAATAATTTTTATGGATACATAACGTTTTCATTCAGGACGCTTAAGAATTTACGAACTTAAAAAATCAACAATTTTCTAGATAATAAACATCGATAATACGAGAACATATATTGAGAGCAAAAAGCGATATCCTCAAATACTCTATGACGTGACGAACGACTCGTGGCCGTCGATGCTACGAACAGCAAGAATTGATAACATTTCCAATTAATCGACACCGCGTCAATTATGCAGCAGGTCACGAGTAATTTTTGTTTCGCCGGGATATGCATATTTGGGTAAAGTAGATAATGAAGATAAAGTTTCAACGGTAACGAGCGTACCATTAACGAGCGGGCCGCAAAGACCGAAATGGGAATATGAAAATGTGAAATGACATATGAACGAGTGAAATATGAAACATTGTTAGTTTTGTCTAGACGTTACTTTCCAAATTCGTCGTTTTAAATGTCACTTCGCGAGCGCACGAACGACCTAGATAACGAATATTATGAACAAATAAGAAATTAATCATCTTAATATTTAGACCATCTAATTAGCTAATTCTGAACTCCAATCAACGTATCTTCGATTTTCCACGCATTCCTTGCGTTAAGGCTGAATTACACGAATAAACTTATCGATGAAACGGAGCGACTAAGAATATACTCGTCTGAATGCATTGACTTTATAAAGGAAGGAAGAAAATATGAATAATCCCTACTTGTCCGGAAGAAGTCCGACTTCTGTGAAAATAGGAGGAGCAATAATGAAAGATGAAGGCACCATAAAGAACAATCTTAGGAGAATATTGAGATCGCGTTTAATTATCGACGTTTACGCGCAATATCTTTTGAATTCGCATAGTTCGAATTCATAGTCTCCCTTTTACGTTTAAATGTTTACACGTGCTCGAAAAAGGATACTCTGTCGTCAAGAATTGAATATATTAATTTTAATTTTAGTACAAATATTGATAAAAGAAGATTCCACTTATTATTATTACAATTTAGATAAAAGGATACTGTACGCTGAATTTTTAGTATGATCACTTTAGTTTCTAAATATTTGTTTTAAACATAAAATTAGAAGATATAAAATTATACTTCTCTCTACGTTTAATGTTACTTTCAAGAGCCGCACACATAATAATAAAAATCTGTGCGATGGAAATGTTTTAAGGAAAATGTAGAAATTTAATTCTCTGCTGTATTACGTTAAGAGCATGTCATAAGATGATTAAAATTCCTTTTTACCTTTGCTTTAATATCTAACGCTTTTGTTTCAAGAATCCCATTTACTGCCGCTGTTGTTGCTCTCATTCAAAAAATAGTTCCTAGTTTACCGTTGCGAACAGAGAATATCCGGACTAAAGATGAGAAAAAGAAAAAAAAAAAAGGGTGAAAATATCCATTTGCCAAGTTCGCGGGAAATGGAAAACGAAATCGAGTTTCGGTTTACGTTGTTGCTTCGTTCTCAGATAAAATTAATCAAAACGGGATATTTCTAATTAAATACGCGCAATCATATTGAATTAATAACTTTGACACCTGCAACTAAATAACAGCATGTACGTAGATCGCATTATTCATACAATAATTATTTATACAATGGGTATTACCGTTTAACATATACACATCCTCGACAATTTCTAACAAATTCAATATTCCTACAATAAGAAACAGAAGTGGAACAATGCTCCCATTATATTGAAATGAAGACGCGAAGCTGTTAGAAACTTAAGTGTCCTTATCTGAATAAACTTCAAATAAACGTATACCCGTTCGCACGAATTAAAATTAACAAACTTATAAATATGAACTTGTATAAATATACATACAATCGCACATATTTTCAAATTTACTATGTTGATCACAATGAATACGCATCCGCTTATCCGCTTGTTCTCTGAACTAAGCAGAGTAAGCGATAAAAGATTACTGATATTTGATGGAACTTACAACTTTACACTGTTCGAGTAGACGATTTAACGACACTATATTCTAATTTTATTACGTGACACATTGCACTTAATCATACGTAGCTACGTACCGCGTGTTTTGCATATTATTAGAGAAAGCCGCGTTCAGCTGCACGAAAGGGTACTCAGATATTACGTCACAATGCTGGTGAAGTCTCAATTCCGCGATTCAGTGCTCGGTCTTTCTCGTTTCCCTTGGCTCGTTCCTCCCTCGCTCTTTCCCTTTATCCCCGCGACGTTGCGTCTAAGGTTTGTGCAGGCTGAGGTCTCACTCAGCCTACCATCAAACTCCTCCTCAAGAGCAAGCTAGATGTTTACATTTCAATTATCCGACGCCTCGTTCGTGCCATTATTAGTATTTGCATGATTTAGTAGCTGAAGAAGCATGCCTTCCTACGTCTAGAGCTATCTCTGCGTCGGAAATTATCGGAATACAATTTGATGGGATTTGTATCTGTGTAGAGCTGCGTGCGTGTAACACGTACGTATAGCTATCACGAAAGTGCGTGTACGTTCTTTCAATCTAAATTTCGGAGATTAAAATTGTACATACTAAACGTAGAAACACTATCTGCTCTTGAAAATAATAGTATTAAATAGTATTAGTCTTGTACGTATTGCGTATCCTTCTTGACATACATTAGACGTATACGTTTAATTAGAACTGGAGTAGCGTATGATAAATGTGAGCGAGATGAATATGCTTTTTATCTCAATAACATGAAATATTATTATTATTATGTATTATTATACGTTACGTGAATGAATATTACATCGATAACGTGAAATAACTGTGCATTTTCAGCGATTGCAAAAATAAAAGCTTTTAAATTTAAATTAAATATATAATTTAGAAAGTTTTGAAACGCGTATTTGTAGAAAGGCGGATACAAATTTTATGCCACTGCGTGTTATTATAACTACCTTTTGTTCGTATTGTTTCAGGCATACCTGCGCTTGGAACGCTATTTGTTCTTTAAATACTCATTAGATTTTTGCGAATATTCCATTCCACAGCATAATAATGTTAATTTCGGAATAAATAATATATAAATATTTCACGGGAATTATGAAAATACCTCTGCTTATATGCTGGCTATTGTACGTATACATAATGCAATGCTTGCGTGAAATGTAATAATACGACACTTATGTGTATGGCCGCATTAAATATTATAATATGAAATTTACATACATGCATACATATATGGTTACATTAAGAATTAAACGTATAATTTCTACTTTATGTATGCTTGCACACAGTAATTATAGATTAAATCGTTAAATTATTAAACGTGATTTATAGTCTATCGCGTTTTCATGAAATATATATCATCGTTATTTGTTGTTAATATTCTACTCTAAAATACTACATACGTAGAACATATTTCTCCGTTATAAATTGTTAAGTTTTCCTAGAAATTACGGTTTTTCTAGGTTTTCTAAATAATGTTATAGCAGACGCAGTGTAATATAAAAAGTGCAAAGTAAACTGCTCGTGTTTACATCTATACGTATTTTCATTTTTACCACTACACCTTCCCACGATTATACCTTTTTCCCTAATTCTAACATTTAATATGAGAGAAATTTGCCTCTTCAAAATTAGATATAATTTAAACAAAGGGATTTAATATTTTCCTTTATCGATAAATCCTCGTAATGGAACTTTACAAATTGACGAAATGATATTAAGATGGAGAGATTCGCTTCATCCGATTTCCTTCTTTAAAATCGTTCAACGAAATTTGAATTCATTAGTCTGTCTTTAATCGATTAATCGGCCGGGCAATTCGAGGATCTTCCAGAGTGGTAGGCAAATGAAGGCGAACAAGGAACCATAAGAAAGGGACGACAGAAATGAAAAGAATCTCCCTTTAGGGAGAAGAAAAACTCGGAAAACGAAACCCCGGTGTAATATTCCGGGAAATTCCACAAATCGATGGAAGAAACGGAAACGAGCGAAAGGGAAAAACAAAGAAGGATGGAAGAAAACGGCGAGTGGAGGGGAGGAAAAGTGGAACATTTCTGTGCTCGTTAAAACGCGCAGCTTCAGCATCCACTGGAAACCGGAAGAAAGAAAGCCTCTCTCATTGCGGAACGTGACCCGTTTCGTCTTCGATTTTTCATACAATAACTATTGCTTCGTTTCTTTTCAAAAACCTCTTTTTTCCATCTCATTTCTTCTTCCTTTCTTCTTATGAAATGCAAAGTCGAGCAACAGTTGCGCAACGGACAAATCAGTAGAATCAATTTCAAACGTTACGTCATTTACCTTTTAATTTGCAGCTATGTGTAACTGTCCTAAAAAGATAACCAATAGAACGAACCGATCAATTCGAATATACATTTTATATCTTTGACTAAGATGCTAACGTTATAATTATTTCGTATTCTGTACCATCGCTTTAATTAACGCCTGTTAAGCAGTTCGCATATCTGCACACATCTTACGATCCTTTTTTCTCTTGCAATATTAATTTCAAGCTACTTTTCAAACTGACACTTGATTTAATACTAGCGCTGCTATTAAACTGCCAAATAAATAACTGTATAATTAACGAAATAATGTTAGTTGAATATGAAATTACAATCTTGCGAATAATGTGAATATGTTATTAATGTGATCACATTACCAATAAGTATTTCCAAGATTTTTTCAAACGGTATATTTCGATCCAATGATTCTTTCTACGTTAAATCAATTTGAAATAATAACTTAATCTCGCAATTAAATTGAATTCAAAATTTCATCAGAAATGTGACCTTCCCTCCACAAAAGCAATTCTTGTGCTAACAATGAGATACACATTTTGCGAAATATTTATATTTTGCCGTTTTAATCTTTGATAAGCATCTTATGACGTAGCAGAATGCATAATATGGCACTACCATTTCAAAAATTGTACAGCTTAATTGCGTAATAAATGTCGCATCATCTAAGTACCTTTTTTAAATAATTCAAGAAACTCGAAACCAAGCTAAAAAACATCGTTCGTTCTAATGCTCGTTTCTAAAATCAAATTGATGGTATTGGTTTCAAGTGAGCAAAACGTTTACTTAGAACGAATTGTACTTAGCTTAATTAAATCAGGGTAAATCTTGTTCGGTTGTGCTCGATTCCACCGTACATATTCCACAAATGATCGATGTACTATCCTTAACAAAAAGATTTACCGTGCAAACGTAGCTTCTTTCACGGAACATTTCGCGATTTCATCCAACATCTACTTTCATCTTAGGGCGTTACAAATACGTGTAGCATTTTATTCACAGGCTTGTCAACGTTCAAAATATCGTGAATAATCATAAATATGGATCAAGCGAATATATTAGAGCGCGGTATGAAAGAAATCTATCGTTTACGCTACATCAATCATTTCGATGCTACGTAAAACATCAATAATGTTTCTATTATAATAACGTGATTTACATTCGGATGAGCATTTAAAACACATGACGTGAATATTAATTGCTTGCACATATTTATGAAAGTGCATCGTTCAATTATCGATGCGCAGCCAGTCGCGAGCAGTCGATAAAATAAACCGTATTATACGATTGCGTACGACAATACGCAAAGTTGTAAATTTTATTCTTAGCTAGACATTTAATCGTTTTATTAGAATTGCAAAACACCTCATTTACGTACTTCATTCGGTACGATGCCATTAGAGATACAAGTAGTTCACAAGTAAAATGTATATCGAAAATTTATATAATTACGAACTTTCATTTTACACAGCGGCAACTTTCAAAGTACTATATGGGCATGCTTTTATCCTACCTTTATGAAAAATGGAAAATCGTCTAGCATCCGTTACGTCGTTTAATTCGCTTTACGGTTTATTAATAAATTAAATGTCTCAATTATATCGAATGTATAAGACCTATACGAAATTTATTTCCTACCCTATACATTATTATCTTCTCTCGATTGCTATCCACGCGATGTCATACTCGAAATTGTCAGAGAAACAAGTTGAAAGAGAGCCGAAATTGGTCTGTAAACATCTTTGTGATGCATCAAGACAGAGATTAAGGAAATTTACTGGCTGGAAGAGCCTCCGAAATCGATCGTAGACCAATAGTTTGGAATTTTACGAGGAACTCGATGAGGTCACTATTGATATTGACCACTGAATTCTCTTATCTCTATCAGCCGTGACCAATGGAAGCAGACGAGTCGATAAGTTATACATATGTCGCGCGTGCTATGCAGAAGTAAGTATAATGTTGTAATGGGAAAAGAATATATATATCTACAGACTCGCGAAAGTACTCGAACATTTGTAGATATCTTTTACGAATATGGTTTGAATATACAGCATTGTGTGAAATATTTTGAAATTTCACTAGCACTGTTACGAGACTCGACTATCGTGATTATATCGGTAAAATTTGAAAGAAATCTGGAATTTTGAAAATTAACAGATATTTAGTACAAGTATATGTTATATTTGAAAATTCGAAAAGCTATGACAATTGGATAAGTTTGTAGCGTAACAACTTGAAGCAGATTAAATTATTGTAATGATTCAAATCGGATGTTTTCTTTTCGTTATTAATATTTCTATACAGAAGTGTATTTCATAGTTTCTAATTCCCCATTTTTATTAAGACTTTCTACTAAAAACTTCATTAGATGCTTATTAAATTATATTAATCGACTCAGCTATTAATTGCTTCCAAAGAAATTCTAAATTTTCTTTAATTAGGGATTACTTGTGCAAGAGAGAAAATTTCGTATAACACGAAGGAAACTTTCATTATCGAAATAAATACTAAAGCTGGCATTTAACATTTTTTACTCGTCGTACATCTTCTTCGCGATATTAATATATCACTAAAATATATTAAGGGACGGCCTATAATATCGCTGGAACAATGACTGAGCATATTATTTTCCCCTAGTGTTTTATGGATCACCAGTTTCACAGCAAGTTGAGTCACTGGTATGTTCTCGAAACTCAAATGCGATACAATCAAAATACCATGTACAAATTAGATAGTGGGTACATTAACATTTAACGATTAGAAAATTGCTAGAATTCTATATATATATGTCGCTGAATACCATGAAATTTATTTATTCCTATTGCACAATTATAACAAAATCCATTATAATCCATCATATGTGATACTTATTAAAAGTGCAGGAAAAATCCATCCTGAAACGAAACTTTGTCCAAAGAACACTGTATCATTTTTACATTTCCATTTGTTCCTCAATTGAAATTTTTATGTCAATTACTAGATTAAAAGTACAGTTCAACATCGTATAGTTTTCATCGCTATTGATTTTATCTTTCGTTTATCTTACACGCTGCTTATCGCATAATAAAAACGAAGCAACAATAACGGGAATAAATTGATAAAGCAGAATACCTTTCGTCAAAGTAGTGAACAATCGATAATCCAGGCACTGGCGTAAGGGACCGGCTGACATTTCGAACTTTCTCGTGCAATCAATGCCGCTCGTTTTCTCCCCATTTCTCTTCTCACGGAAATTAGTTGCACGGAAATGTTGTTCGTCTTCGTCTTCGCGTGTCTATCTCACGGATCGACGATTTTACGAGGACAGGATCGCTGCATCATTGACCGCTGACGTCGAAATTCGAATGGGCAAACTTGACTGCTGCCGATGCGATGGCGCAGTCAGCCAGCTCCCCTATTTGTTCCACAACTTCGCGAATATCAGATCTAGCTTCACAATTCGAGTCACGATAACTACTGTACTTTACGAAGACTCTATAGCTCAGATAAGACTATAAGTGTGGAGAGGAATAAAGCTCTATCCGACTCGTTTGTCCACCAATGGAAAAATGAAAGGACAGTCTAGCAGACAGTAAGATTGTCCAGAACGTTGTAGACAGCTGTTCGTGTTAATATGTGTATAATCCGATATTATTACCGAACTATTTAGAAGAACATGTCTAAAGTTTCTAATAAATACCTATTTAAAGGTAAGAGAATATCGTATCAATATTTACGTGTTTATTTCTTATATTCTTTATATATGTTGCAAATAGAAATTGTCTTCTTATTCACAAAGAAATATTTATTTTCGCAGTAGAAAAATACTAGCATTCTCCTCCGAAAGATATTAAATGACATTCCGTTCTAATAAGAAAATACTTAAGTTTGATAAATTACGAGTAAATCATGAATAAATCTAGATGGTGGTGAAAATTTATGTTAAAATGCCCATCTATACGATGAATTGATTTAAGACCGGAGTATTTATCATTAAGGGAATTGCCGACCAAATGCCATTAATTTAACAAAAAAGAAGACTAGCTGCCAATGAGACGTTATATGAAAGAGAAATAAAATCTTATCGATCGCGAGCTGATCTGTTATCGGCACTTTCTCTAGCGGACGCATTTATATTATTACAGAAAGAATAGAAAGGGGGTGGGGCTATTTCGATATCATTGTTCAACACCACATACGTATCGAACAATAATGCTTTAAACCTTTTAAACCAGTCCAAGGTGCAACGTGCCATTGCAGTAGCGCGTATAGTGTACAGCAATGGGTTAGGAAAGGCTCTTAGCAAGTGCTTTAGGTGGGCGTTTTCGACTACGATACAGTACCTTTTAACCACAGGAAAAGGCAAAAAGTACCGGAATCTACGACCTATCTTTCCCTCCGTTTTTCCCTCCTTTTACCCTTTTCTTCGAGATCTTTCTTTTCAACCGAACCGCGTTCGTCGCGTTCTCTTCCCTCCCTGTCGTTTCAATTCCTCCATATTTTTTGCATCGAATCCGTAATATCGTAGCGTTACGACGAAGGTAAAAGAAACAGCCAAATGTTAAAGAAAAATTAATCGTTCCACTGCAATGGATTTATACTTCTATACGTGGCACTGCAAAATTCACACTCTTTTCGTCGCTTAACCAACCAGAGAAAGGGATCGCGATCGATTTACTCGTTCGTAATTTGCGCGCGTATCCGATGGGCAGTCTGAGCAGAACAGAAAATACTAGAGTCTAAACGCTCTAAGTGCATTCGATCGCGGTGTAATAGCTTTTAACTACGGAAACAAAGAAAGCTACGATTACCAGCGACGCACCCTTTCATTCCTACTCCTCCATCCCTTTTGATTCCCCTTTTCGCTCCTTTTAACTCCTACTTCTCCAGCTTTCGGAACAAAGCGAACACTTGGCACGCATCCCTGAAATCTCAACAACCGACAGCACAGATTGTCAGGTGTTCGCTGAATGTGACCTAATATTTTACAAAAGGATATCACAGATACTTCTATGGCACTGTAAAGATAAGGTTTCGCCGGAAAGCGGATTTCTATCTCGCGCTTGCTTCTTCTCGCTGCTACTTTTACATTCGTAACAGACACAACGACGAACGAAAGAAAGTTCAAAATTGCCACCTGTGTATGTGAGTGTTAGCGACCTTTGCACTAGACATCGGTTTCGTGGTAGAAGAGTCGTCTGTTCCGAGGCACGCGTTACGCCTGTTTATCGTATTTACTTATTATATTTATTACATACGTAGATACGGTACTAATTTGAAACGTGTTTTTGTCCGCAATTATATGTATATTAAATTCACGTTCTGACACGTGTAAAAAAATATAACGTACTGTCTCTGAAAGGATTAAAAATAGCATTAAATTCCTATTAAGCAATTATTACATGTACGCAAACGCGTGCGCACGAAATGCATTAGATTTAATGTTACATTTGACGTTCGTTTAAAGTCAATCTACTTTTCACACGTGCACAGTATATTATATTTCCAACCGTGTGAACAATTTACAATGTAAATATTTACATGGTTTAATGCTACGCTACGCCACGCCGCGTCATGAAAAGACACGTTTTACGGTAATAAAAGCTTATTTATCGGTACTCTTCGAGCAACGGCCAATTTAGGATTTAACGGACGCTTAAAGAAGCATCGGCCGAAAAATATATATTTGCTGGAAACGTTACAACCTCTTCATGCGATGTAAAACAACGATCTTGGCACCCTCGCCGTATTCGACTTTCTCCACCTTCTCGATCTTCCGTACAAGCAATCCCCCGTCGTTCGGCATAAAGAAAATCCATGACGGGTGGTCCCGGTTTCCGGTTTTTCTCCTTCGACCCCCGTTCGTCTTCCCTCGGAAACTGTTTTCCTGGCAGCAGCCCGCTGTCGATGCGACTCCGCCGTTTCGTTCACGCGCGTCCATCATCCCCTTTCTGCACAGTAGGGGTGCGAAATACGCCCCTCGGTGCAACCAGCCACTTCGTTCTTCTTGAATCGTGGCTGCGCGTTCTTCGGGCGTGGGTACGCGTGCACAGCGAAAGAATGAAATCGTAATAGATCTGGTTTTCGCTTGACTGAACAAGTTTGACACTTCGATGCCGTTGTCGTTTTGATACGCTTCCACTGAAGTTTCTGCGATCTATTCTTCTTTCTGCGGAAGTTTAGACGCAGAGCAGAGCGAGCTCTTCCATCGTAGAACTGTAGTTCCGTGAGATTTTTCGATATTCTAGATTATCGATATTCCTCGGTCGACGAGTGATTTAGGTCTTACGCGACTGCATTGGACTCACGCCGCTCGTAAATCCAGAGGATCGTTCATATCTTTGTGTAAGAATACAGGATACTACGAGTGAGGTGCTTGTAGTATCGGTTAGTTGACTTTCTTTGCGTATTTCTTCATCTTATAAATTATTTGCCAATTTGGGGAAATAAATTCTGTGTCAAGTTGCATTTTATGTTTTTAGAAGTCGTTTTTTCTTACGAAATTACCTTTCAATTCTCACTTGCCACCAATAAGTAGTGAAATAACAATCCGTGATATACTAACAACTATCGTTTACTCATATAACATGCTCAGATTCAAAATGTTCATACTGATTCGGTACTGCACAGTATTCCTCGGCATGGTTCATGTTAAATCTTCGTAACAAGAGTTTTGGTTGAAAGTGACAGCATGATAACGACGAGAAAGCGGCGTAATTTGGAAACAAGGTCAGAAAGTACAAACACCGATACAAAGCTTTTTCATTACGTTCTATGTTAACTTCGCTAACATAGTGTACTTTAGTACGGTACACGTATTAATGGCAAGCATGCGGAAAAAACGAGCAGCAACTCGGCTCGCAACCTAATATTTTCCATAAATTTCAAAATCTTCCGTATATTCACAACATCCAATTTACGTCACTCTTAATAGGTAGCTCTATACACGAAGCATCCGGCCAAACGGAAATTACCGTACTCGCTTTCACGTAAATTTATATCCGAGAGAAGTGGCAGGTCTAGGAAATATTAATCCCGGAGTAACGTATCGAACATGGTTGATGCCGCGTTTCAAGGACGCTGAACACTCGCCAAACGCGATGCAGTCGTTTCAACTTTTACCTGGCGCATCGTATCGTGTACCTTCCAGCAGAGCTCCGTAAATACTAATAAAAGTGCGAGGGTGCACGATGCGTCTAAAATAAATTGAATCGACCGCGGACACGGAGCCATTCGTGACGGGCGTTCGTGTAAATTTCAGACGGGCGTCCGCCACGGTTCCACCAGAGGAAAAAGATCGAGGGAAGAGGAAGCGGCCACCACGGTAATAATTTTCTTTTTAAACGCTACCAACAACGCATTAAAGTCAACCGCGAAATTCCGTTCGAGATGCACGCGAGGTTAACCGATACGGCCGATAAAAATACCCGTTTTCATCGATACGGTCCGATGCAATCGTAAGAATTTTCTGAGAGAATTATTAGTTGCATCGGATTGTTGTATCGCGATAATGTCCATAATATATCGCGAACAGTGACTCGCGGAAGTATTCGAACGCTTACCACAGAAAATTTTTACGAATATACCGTGTACGTTGCATGAAATTTGTTGAAATTTCGTTGGGACTGTTAACGAGACACGACTGTCGCGATTATATTGGTAAAATTTGAAACGAATCTAGAAAGATATAAAATAAGTACTAAAATATCTCGCGATATTTAATAGCACGAAAAAGAAAATTCTTCTACGAATATATTCAAAATTCGAGCGTCACGAGTATTTCTAAATAAGAATTTTTTTAAGAGAATTTTATAGCGACTGCTCATAGAAATAGAAGATTTATAATTTCGGAAGTTTACGAAATTCTAGAATTACGGTTTCTTACTTTTTCAAACATTTTTGCACAGAATTTCACGATACGTGTTATTCGACGAGTCGCGCGTGTATATATAAACTCACTGAGATTTCTCAAGTAAAACAAAGAGACAAATTTCTATAGCAATAACCTACGTTGTTATTACGTTGAAATAAAAGATATTACTTGACTAAGGACACAATTTCTCAAATTTTCCACGTCTTCGAAACTAATATAACAGAAGTCATTCGGAAGATTAATAGTGCGCCTATCTTTGTGGTTAATTACTTTTCATAAGAATGGTAAGCAAGCATGGCTGCTGTGTGCCACCTCGCTTAATGTTACCATTCGCTTCCGAAGGATGTTAAGAGTAGATGATACGCTGCACTCCAGGGACTCGCGTACACTTTGTGGCATAGCTCTGTTCCGTTGGCTCTAATGTTGCTTTTATCGTAACGATAAATCAAAATGCTCAGCGAAAGGCCGAATTACTTTACCGCGCAGTAACGACAACAACCACGTTGACGGAAAATGAATACAAATGGTGGCGGCTCCAGGACGAATGGTTTCTCCAGTGGAACTTATTATCGCTACACATCGTGTAATATTTGCAAAAAAATATTTGTAAATCCCATAGAAATAAATCTACGCCGGGGCTGCCAAATTTATATCTTTGATCGAGAAATAGCAGAATGATATTGAATAGAATGCGGATATTTTCATGGTAATTGAATACGTAGTAAATCGAATCGAAGCAATGCATAAAATGCATCGAATCGAAATAATGAAATTCTGATAATAACTACATCGTGTATCTCTTTGAATAGCAAGTCACTTATGCAATGTACATGGTCTGTTATATCGTAAAATATTTAAGTGTTAATCAAGCATTGTGCTTTTCTTTCCTTTTCTAAAATAATGTACGAGTATGGCAGGTGAAATTGCTTTAAGCGCAGCTTATACTCCCGGAGAAATTACAGAGTTGTTGTTGCTATCGCCGAGAAAGTTATTTTCTAGTTATTACAAAACCATTTTGATATAATCGGTATTGCTTTCTTTGGTGGTGGGAACGAGTTACGGATATTTCAGGTATATTTGCTGGCTGTAGCGTATACCGATTTTAAGACAGGTTTATGACATTCTACGATACGATATTATTTATTTTATATTAAAACGAGAAACACGGAGATAATTTACATATTACGTAAACATCATACGAATAACAAGTATCGTAGTTTATTATTGCACAAATATATTATGCACAATATATTATGAAGAAACTCGATGAAACTGGATCTGTTGAAGCTGAGCGACGATGTGGCGGGTCAAAAAATTATCTGGACAGAGCTCGAAGAGGAAGAGAGCCAAAAATGCGAATGAACTGTTGGAATATATAGCGAGCTGAATGGTAAAAAGTTCCCATTGAAATTATTCAGAAATCGTACGAATATTATGTCGATGCTCTTGTTAACGTAAAAGAGCCAGACAAAATATTAATTTGTCTTTCAAATTTATAATACTTTTGTATGATAATATATAATAATATAATATCTATTATTGTAGGAATTAAAGAAATAAGCTACGCTTGAAATAACATGTTTTCTTAATAATAGAAATATAAAATAGCATTGCACAAGCAACATTTTGTTAACTACATATACTATACTGTTATATCTACTGCGTTACGTAGCACTGAACTGTTCAAATACAGGTGACACAGGCTTTTTGCTAAAATACTTCAAGAGAGAACCGATACTTTTCGAATTACTAATCACTCGCACAATCTCCGATATTACATCATATTATAGGAAGGCAGATATAACTATAGTATTACGGCGAGTCGTAGGAACTTATTGTTCGTTCAGTTGATACTTTAATAAGCATCCCAAGAACTGCTTTAATCCCGACGCAGTGAATAAGAAAATTATGTATCGGCAGACCTACAGCACGATAAACGATGAATTTACCATAGTTGTTTATACCGCAACGTTTTACATTCGCAGGGCTGAGCTGAAGGTAAACGAGGTAATGCGTGTTCCGTGGGTGAGACTAAATAACGAACTTCGATCGATCGGAGAGAATTAATTGCTTTTCCAATTGACTAAATGAAAATGAAAAACAATTCGTAAAACCAATCGTTCCGATCTCTGTTTAAGCCATTTTCAGCGTAACGTGCAAACGAAACAGAGTTACCTATTTTACAAATCACATGAAATTTCCTTCTCTTGTACTTGCTACGTCCAATGAAAACATCGCTATAATCGAGCGTAACGTGTATGACACTGTACGGATTAAATTCCTCTTGCGCAATAACGCGTAAGCCGCAAGCAAAGTTTACACTGCGCGCAACGTTCGCGGCTATTATGCAAGATTATTGCATCGAAGGAGAAATTGAAATTACTGTTAAGACAGCGCGGCCGATAATAATGAATGCACGTAAATTTCTACCCCATTACCGGGTCCGAAGTTCCGTTGCTCATTCAAGAAATCGTCGATCGATCGCCGTGCACTTTATTATGCCACTAAAGGACTGCAACTTTCGTAATATGCAGCGGCCGATATTAAAACTTCCAATAGGATCTTTCTCCCTCTATCCTGTCGTTTCTCTTCTCGTGAGATATCCTGACGAAACTACTTCTTCGCAGGTTGTCGCGATAGATAAAGAGAATGGTATTGAGGATCGAGTGTCTTTCAAAGAAGGAAGAATACGAAATAATTCCTTCGGCTAGGAGTGTATAAGTACACAATAGGCATAAAAGTTTTTCAAACAATAGAGTCAGTCAGCCTCTCGTGGACGTCTTTCCGGACGGTCAATGAGCGCTCCACGTCCCCTAAGTACTGTGTGCCCAGCCATCGTCTACAGGTCAGCCCAGATTACATGGACCCATCCCGAGAAGAATGATTCTTATTTACGCAATTCCTCCGTATACGTGATTTTACGATTGTTTGGGCGGCCAGTCGCAGCAAACGAACGGAAATACAATTTTGTAACGGTGAATTAGTGTTAAATTGCAAGGAGGAAGAGAAAAGGAGTAAGGCAAGCATACTATTGCTATTTTGTACATTACACTGTTATATAACGAATGAAATCGAAAGGAACAAGCGGAAGGAAAAATTTGTGTTACGTATTTTATACGATAAGAAGTATCGACTTGCTTTAGAATCGAGCGATAAATGAAAATTATAAATCAAAATACGAAATTCCATCACTTCGACGATAGTCGCCAGAACATCCCCGCGAATCGTTTCTTCCATCTCAGTTGTTTTTAAAGAATAAAATATATGCTCTTACAAAAGTGCAATATATCGGGTTGGGAAAAACCATTTATACTATAAATATATATTTTGGTTAAATAAAGGTGATTGCTTTGAAAGAATATAATACGTTTCGATATTTAAACGTAATACGAATATTTAATTATCCACTTATAGAAATAATAATTTCACACTTGATAAAATACACATTTACATTCACACATTTTTAAGTGTTAACTATATATATGTATACGTCGTACTGAGTAGTAGATTCTTAAAACAGCAGGACGATTTTCATTAAACTGATTTGACCACGGAAAAAAAATCTCATACAGGAAAGAAAATATTTCCCTCGCGTCATAAGTTATAGGTCGGGCTTTGCTAGAAATCGATGTTTCAGCGGCGTGACGTTAAAGCGGAGGGGCACATCTAACGAGATCTCTTCAAAAATAACTTATACCAGGGAAAATTCCAGGTAACGCTTTTCCGTCCCGATTTTATTACCTACGAATAATTTGTTGGCGACGCTCCGCCATAAAGTAGTAGGTTATAACGGCCCTGGGAAAATATGCCGGGATTCTAATATCGCAAGCAAGCAGACGTTTTGGTTCTCGTCCTCGTCCCTAGGCATATAAGTTCGATACCATGGCTTCATCGAGTCTTTGTCGAACCAATATATATCCCTGTGCCTCCATTCACGTAGTGATAAGCTCAGCCTGTATTCATGTGTAAATACACCTTCCTTCTTCTTGTGCCTTCTTCCGTCTTCCTCTGTTATGCCACAGACGTTGCCGAGAGTTCACGACTGCCTCGCCATTATCCAGGATAAGAGACCGGTATTTGGTGTTCCATTATTTCCTCCGACAGGAATATTCGGATTGTTTGACCCTCCGCCAAAGAAATTCTAAAATTACTTCCTCAGAATCGAATTTTCTACTTGTCATTTTGGCTTGTCGGCCGGTGTCTCGCTACTGAATTTGCAAAGTGCAGTTCCATATATATGCGATAGATTTATAGAAGGAACGCGATCGGCGGACTGGAGATCTCACGATGAAATTATATTATACGTATAATGTAAGAAAGCATAAAAGGGAAGCGGAGGTCACAGGGGAGAAAAAGTAACCATAATCGGACAGATTATTTTCCCGCGAGGCGCACGAGTTTAAATCAATCGTTGTTTAATACGAACGTTATTAAGCCAGGTTTTGATGCCAACGATTATATTGAAATGCTTGCGGAAAGGACCCTAAAAAGAACGCACACGAGGAAAAAGGAAAAAGAACTCGTGCAATACATTACAGGAGCCGAAGGTAGTCGCGAGAATAATTTGAGGTAATTATAATAAAGTTTCTCGGAGATAAACTTGAGGAATTAAAAATCTGATATAATAGCCCTCCGTAATAACGGTCGGCTGGGCTTTTCTCATTTTAATGGAGAGTGTTGAGCTATGCACGTATTAACATCGTCTTAAGTGTATCCTTGTTTGCTTGTATGCGCACTGTCCTGGAAATTACGCGCCAGGCACACGCGCGCAAGATGACATAGAACCCCGACGAAATAGAAAATTAATGCCCGACCAAGGTCATAAATGCATTTTTACCGAATAATTTGCGTCATCCGAGAGGAAAGCTGGAGGAAGCAAGAAGACAAAAATCTTGCTTTCTCTTTCCTTAGCCCCTTTCATCTCTCTTCCTCTCCTCTTGATTCTTTCCCTTTTTTCTTCGATGAAATCGCTCTGCCCGAGCATGCTTGTAGGAAAAATACAAGTTGGCCTTGAGCACCGGTTGAATAAAAATGCAAAGAACGCTCGTACTTCGTTTGCGTTTACCGTAGCCACCCACGATGAGACACACGAATTTATAATTTACATTAGCTCGGAAATGAAAGTGGACTGTTTGCCACAGTTTGCGCTGCCGAAGGCGCGTTGCAGTTTTTCAAGAATCACCGGAACGTTATACCGTTATGAGATTGTTATGTTCGAGAAAATCAATAATGAATACTTCTTGCTAATATTTTCTTTGCATGTGGAGATAAATATAATTACGTTTTATAAATTTTCCATAATAACGTCAGGTTAATCCACGAGTCGGTACGCATTTTTCTGCACTGTTGTTACAAACGTGTAATTCATAACATATTATAACATATCATGTGAATTAATATTCTTAATATTTTTGATGTATTAAGGAACTATATTGCCGATTCTGTCGTTCATATTACAAAATACATTATAGATTGAAAGGTGCTTTAATTCGTATCTTTTTCTTCTTTTATTATATTATATTATATTTTATATATTTTATATTATTTATTAATTATATTATAGACGAAGGTACGCATGAATTTATGGAACTAGAATCTATGGAATTTCACAAGTCCGTTTTTTTTAGTATTTAATTTACAATTATTTGTTTAAGTACGTAATTATTGAAATTAGAAAGTTATTTAAATGCCATTTCATAGGTGTTTTATAATATAGCTATCTAATTTTAAGGGATTTGAGAATTTTTAACGATTTTATTTAGTATACGTCCTTACATTTTACGTTCGAGTACGATAATACGATACGTAAATAGGTAATTAGATTAAAAACCGTGCAAAAATGTACGATATATGCAGAAACATAAAGAGCTACGATATTTCGTAAATCTTTAATATTCTTGTAGCATTGCTGGACATTAAACGATCAAGTGGATTCACACGTATAATTTCGAACAGTTTATCCAACTTATATAGGTATTCTACATACCTGAACACAGCTTTGGAAACACATAATTTTGCGATTATCGACTATAACATCTCCTTCTTTTTTTCTCATTGAACATATTCAATATTTTTCTTTATTTATCATCTCTTACGCACTAGTTCTTTACAAGAACGCTATGAATTCTATATCTTTTCAAAAAAAGATTTAATTACTCAGCTATGTTACTATGTGTAGCATACGTGGACTTTATCCCTTGTTTATCAATAAGACTATATGGAATCCGATAAACAACCTAATAAACAGATTCAAAATTAATTGCACTTGTCTACGTGTGTGAAGATTTCCATTGACTTTATATCGAATTAACTTTATTGATTCAACATTAGATAAACTTCAACGATATTTATGTACCTATAAATGTACCTACAATACATGATACTTTACGTTTCATCTTGCTCTTCGTTGTAGTATCCGATTTCGTTAATTTATGCAAATGTTTAATCGGGATACGCGAAACACCGATATATAAATTGACACAAATAAAAGACGATCACGAGATTAAGTCTTTTTGCGAAACGCTGCGAAAACAGCGCTGTTTGAATACAGCAACTCCGCGAGTCAAACATTTCCGTTCACTAAGCTACACGCGTCCCGATTCACAGAATGATTTCTCGGAAGACCGGACGTGCAAACGTTTCCACGATTTTTCTCAAAGCTGCCGTCGCGCTGCCGCTTGATAGACACGGAATACTAAATCCCAGATAAAACGGCCACATTTTCTATGATTACGTTAAAACGAACGTCTGCTGGTCCTCTATATTTAGTTAGCAGTTGCATAATACCACCATAATTCAAACCGTTTGACTTAGTTGGAAAGAGAGGAAGATGCGGCTAGCGTATCGCGCGATTTCAACAAGAAATTCACATTTCTACGAGATGTTATTTGCTATTTAAACTCGAATAAAATACACGCCCTTAATCCATGCTTATTTCTTAAACTTCGCGTGCGAATATTACCATATCAATAACACAACTTTGCAATGATTTAACATCGTACATGCTTCTTACTATTCGACTTCTATTATTATATATTATATTATATTTATCACGTAGTTTTGTAGCGATAATTATATTATTATACGTATTATTCGAACATAGTACAAACATACATTGTATACTGCTACGCTTCACATTTTCTTCCATATCTCTCTCTACTTACATTGATTCTTATCTTTGTAGACGTACAGAGTACTTCACACACGTATTTATACAAATTGCTAATAGTAAATGGTGTTATTATTCACACGAATGCACACCTCGTCGACTCTGATCGCCTTGAAATAACTTATCAAGGTCATCATTCTGAACAACTTTTCCCCATAAATGTTAGCGTGGCTGAGACTCGGTTTTTCAGATGTTCGCAAAATCTTCAACGGAAGTTAGATTGCGACTACGCTTTATTCTGGCGTAGGCGACCACATGTTTACATGTACAGCCCAATCTCAACGAGAGAGATAACCATTTTTGACATCGTGAGAGGTAAAAAGGAAAAAGTAATTGGTTACGTGTTAGGACAAAGGAGCGTCAGGTAGCCATTAGCCGATGCTAGCGTAAAATAATTTTCGATGAATCTATCGATACGTGGAATGTTGCGCTTCGTTTTGCTCCACGAGTCATCGAAATAACGTACACGGAATGTACACGTTCGCCCTACAGGCAACGTAACGATCGAGTTTCTCAGTTATACGCGAAAGTACGTTTGATGGCACGTATAAATAATAATGCGTATGCAAATCTTGGTAGTCGAATTTACGATATACCTGTAAAATCGAATGAAATAAAAATAAAGATACGGCCGCATATTAATCTAACCTATAATCCATTGATTTATCTTTTTTCATTTATATTGAAGATGACTGGAACCGAGCAGTTAAGTTTAATTTACGCTATGTAAAAGAGTGGCCATTTGTATGCCGGAATAAAGTGTAATGGAAACTAAGTTTAATTGCAGTGTTTTGCGAATATCTCGGAAACGAAGGCCGAACGGCGGTAACACGTATAGAGAAAAGTTGTTCGGAATAATGACCTTAACAGCATATTTCAACGTCATAAAAATTAGCAAGGTATTGGCCTTGATGCAAATAATTACCGTCAATGAACTTAGAGTGTGTATGTCTAGGAAAAATACAAATAACAGAAAATAATAACAATAACCATCGTACTGATATATAAGCGATAGTCATAATTCTATTAAATCAGTTGAATAATAAGATAGACCAAATCTACGGAATATCGAAGAATCCAGCCTGCGTGTGTTCAATATGTATTAGTCAAAACTAATCGTAAACCTTCAACATCGGTTAATATCAATTTTATAGCATCGTACGTAAGAGTTCGTGGAATAACGTGGCCGCCCATAAATAGCAGGTGGAGATTTCGTAACGGACAAATCTGCATAACAAAATGGCCATATGAAAGCAATCTGGGCGACAAAACCTCAGTATCGTAAATAACGGCTTCTCCACAACGAGGTATCAATAACGTTTCCAATAACCACGAGAACCGCTTATCGTCTAATCATTTTTATCGAAGCTACGCTTGGCCAAATATTCCGCCATCTCTTTGACTTTCATCGCAGCTATTCTGAATAACATTATGCCCAAGTTTCTCGACAGAGACCGAGGTCCACCCCTCGAGAGAAAAGTAAGAATCCCGGAAGAAAAGCGAGTACGCAAGCGAGAGCTACACCGAAGACGAGCGAGTTTCACCGTAATATTCAGAGGATACTTGGAGATACTTTCAAAGGATGGGCTCGTGTCCAGCAGCGGAGTAGAAGAACGAGAGGCCAGCATCGAGACGGACAGAGACAGCGGACACAGACATCGCGTCCCGATCTCTATTCTGCGAGCAAGACCTTCGGCCTTCCTCTAGGACCTTCTGATGGCTCCTCTCGTATCTCCGCACACGGACGCTGTGTTTGTCCGTGTACCCTCGCGAATCCACACACACACACGCACACACGCACGCACACACAAGTGTGTATCGTGTGCTTATTTACGCATACGTATCTATCATTCCGTATTGTACCCATTCCTATTTCTTTCCTGCATTCTCTCTTCTTTGCATTGATATCGCGGCTTACGTATACCGATTCGCAAAATGAGAATGGCGTTTTTATATATTTGTCTGCATGCAATGAGGAGCATGCAGATGAACGATAATATCTTGATGGTAGAGATTTAAATGCGAATGCGTAGGAGGGAATATTGTACTGTTGAGAAAACTTGTAGCGTATACGTAACCGTGTGGTTAAGGTTCCGCATCTGTAATTTAATCATTTCTTAATTCATGAAACGAACTGCGTAATGAGAACTGTGTTCGTCAAGCGTGTACATAATCGATACATGAAGGTAGAAGTAGGATACAAAAGTTCGAGCGTAATACTCGAAATTAAGAGATCAAAATTCTCTTTCCTTACGACTTTGTCCTATGAGGGAAACGAAATTGTACGTGATACGGTATTGCCATTGATTTAAATCGACAAGGGTGATATTGAGAATTAACGCGTTCTTCGAACCCACAGCCAGTGTATACCACGACAAATATCGTGAAAATAACTTCTTGAAAGTTAAGTTTGAGAGGTACGACTAAACGAAGTTACAAAATCTGCGTGGAACCTTGCTACGGCAGAATGATCGATATGAAGGAAAAATCGTAAGCAATGATTAATTGTAACCGTTGGAAACGGCTATATTTTTAAGAAAAAGTTTGGTTATACACTCTTTAATAAGACGCTTCGTGTACCTACTACTCACTTTCCAAGAGTAACGAAGAGTAACGAACTTCGGTGAAAATTACAATTAAAATTTTCCATATTCGTGTTTTCTTCAGTGATGTTTTTGTAATTTTCGTCAATTTCTACGCTCATGCGTATACACGCGTTTCTAGATTTAGCAACACGATACGAGCAAGAATAAAAAGCGACTTGTTTTACCCGAGTATCATCGGATAATCTCGTGCATGGAGAACATTCGCAAATGAATGCGTGCAAGGACGCTGTTTGATCTTTATCTAGTTTGGTATACACCTCGAATACGCCAACAGATTTGCAATTAATCTTTATGGATAAGAAATACATGCAAGTCAAACAAATTTCGTAAAGATTTCGCAAACATTGTTCGACATTTTGTGTCGTCGATTCTGTACAAAGTCTACTTCTTCGTCGTTTGTCCTTTTGCTTATAAATCGAAGAGCTTACAACGAAAGCGACTCTTGTCGCCGAAATCTGGAATTTCGTATTCATCAAAGAGAATTTTAACACCTGCGTCCGGCTTTATGTCGTAGTTTTAAGAGAACTATAAAAACGTCCAGATGGAAATAAAAGTGAATCGAATGATTGGAAATTATGCAAGTACGTACTTGTATATGTATATGTATTTGTTTGCGACGTTGGTAATAATTTCGAGAAGTTGATTGCGCAATTTCTTTGAACTGTCAAGTACATTTCGAAACGGTCGAAGAAAAATGTATCGATGTTTGAAAGTTATCGATGGTATCGATGGGGTTATCGATGATTGAAACACCTGTTGGCCAATCGATTATTCCAATACCAGTTACGTATATGTACGTTCGTGTAACTTTCATACGTCATGAAAGCGATTAAACTTGTTACATTCTCGTTCCATATGGTTTCGCTATCAGAAAAATACAAATCGTAAGTAATTTTCGCTACAGTCCTCTTATTCAAAAAAATTTTTTTTAAACTGCTAATGGGTTATAACGATAAGTTAAAATATTTATAAATTTTTCATCTTTCCATTTTACAACTTGTTCTGTACAATGCGGTTATACAGTCATTGTCATCGAAAGGCCACAGGTATGTTCGTATCCACGTTCTATCAGACACTAGCTCCAAGAAATATTTATTTGAAGGTTCAGATAATATTTCAAATGAAAAACAATAAAAGTATGTTACGTATATTAAGCAAGTATCAAAGTGTCGTTCCAAAGATCTTACACTTTGTCTCTTCGTAAAAAAGATGACTTAAATGCGTCCATAACTTTGTTACCAACAAAGTTTGCTGAAAGATCAAACGCATGCTCAGTTACAGACATATGGAAATGTTATTTTAACAAATCGTGGCATATATCCAAAGCATGGCAAGTGAAACTGACAGACTACTTTATCGTTCTTGCGCTTGGATTATTTTCGCAACACTGAAAATACTAACGCTGCTTTCGATATCAACAGGTACGTAAAATAACAACGTTTCACGTGCTAGAAGGGCGTAACAATCGCAAGACAGACAAGGTCAATCGTTGAGAATACAGCATAGTTTCAGCAGAAGTTGGCAATCGAGCGACTTTCGAGCTGTCTAAACAGACTCCTTTTTTCGCTTTATATCTATTTCTCTGTCCTCCGCTCATCTCCTGTACCTCCTTTCGCGTTTGTCAGAGGCAATGACAGGATATTAAAGTAGGAACAGCGAGTAGACTGCAGACTGTAAATATCCGGTGGTGCTCGAGCTCGCTCGCAATGAACAACGAGGTCGGACACGGCAACCTGGAACCTCCGACATTTCTCTAAAAATGCCAGTGTTTTCCACTTGCCTCCGCCCTCCAGGGAATTGCAATACCGAAACGTTATAAATGTTAGCCGAAACTTTTGTCCGATTCATCTCGATATTATCCAAATGATTTTCTAAGTGATTTCTATGAAACACCAATTAGATTTCTGATTCGTATCTATTTTCTGAATGTTAGCCATGAAATGGCGAGTACTTTGAAAGTATAGGTACGTATATTAATAATAAACTAATCCTTTTTTTATCTATATATTGTAATTACTTTCATATAAATATATGTATTTATTACGTTTGTATATTTTTAATTATTGGTATATTCCTTGAGCTCCAAATAACGATACCAAAATCTCAAAAAAAAAAAATAAATGAATTGTAGGATGGTTTCCTGTTCTTTTGTTTTTTTTTTTTTATGTACCCGTACATATATGTTTAGAAACGCCGAATGATACAATACAAGATATTTTTGTAGCCATTGCACAATTATATATATAGAACTGAATAACATTTGTTTGTTACAACAGTAAAAGATTTAATGATTGATGATCGTACGAACAGGAATTTTATCGTGAATGTCACACGTTGACGGCGAGAACAATTGCGGAGTGTTTCAAAATGAACGCACTTCGAGTAGCTGTGTAGCAAAATAACGAGCGGCCGTTGCGAAATACTTTTAATTGCTTTATATCAACGATTTGTAAATGTTTCTGATTTTATAATTATTCTTGTATTATTATTTGCAATAAGTATTTGTTATCATACATATGACATTATAATTGATTTACTTATAATTTCGATCGACGTAAATTACAATTCCCATAGTTTAAAATGTTTTCAAACAGAAATTCCAATTGGGAAAGTTACCGTAATGGTGATTAATCGTTAAAGGCGGAGGATAAATATCCGTTACTGTCGTAAAATAAATAAAATAATCGAATAAATAATATAACAGTTTTGTATTTAAGCGACACCAGGTACTTCATTATTGAGAAAGTTGATAATGGCTCCGGTAATCCAGACGAAATTCTGCTGCACATTTAAAATAGGAAGAGAATATTTGGTACAAACTATCGTTACAAACTTTACGTTTACGTATACTGAATATTTGTGTCACGCGAACAATGCGTAGCCCCAATGTGTGACATACACGTAGTACAATACACGCGTTTAGTAGCATTCAGAATATTCGGAAATCGGTGCCACATTATCCAGCTCTGACCAATCCCAATACATCCACGTTAATTACAGCGAGTGCGGTGTAGAAATGGTTGCATCGCATCGGCGCAAACTTTTCCGCGGCAAATGAAATCGATTTCGTGGCCATCCGCGGCTATTTAACCAATCTACCTAACGATCCATTATCCAACCGTCGAGCAAAACGCGCGTAATTGGACCTAATTCAGATTTTTACCGACGAACCCGTGCATTCCGTGTGTACACTAATAATTTCGTTTCCCCTCGTCACTATTTCTTTTCCCTTCTTTTTCTATCCTTCCCTGGTTCATCCTCTTTTGCTAATTAAAGAGTTTCCAGGAGTCCAGTATAATATACTCTGGCAGAGAAGCCTCGGCAGCGAAGTATCCTCTCGAGAATTTAGGACTCTAATATGGAGGGTCTTTCACGAGAATATATGAATTCCAATGACGAGCAGCAATATTGCAGGGCTATTCTTTATTGCAGCTAGTAAAGACAGCCCCGGGAACGCGAACAGCCTGAATCTGAGAGGTCAGCTCTCTTTACGCGGCCCTTTCACTTTCCTTTTCCGGAAACTTTGTCTCGACCCTCGTACGCTCGATTTACGGTGTATCGCATCGACTCTAATTCCTCTTAACGCGTCTTATCCGCCAGTTTAACTACCACCGCTCGGGCTATTGCTTGGCTACGACGCGAAGGTTTTCTGTGATTTCACGTTCAGTTCTTTCTGTGTCTTCTTCTACCGAAATCGCGGTTCTATCGCAGTTTTCTATGATTCTGCTATCATTTAGATTTTTATCGTCGCGAGGAATTATAGATCGTTGGAAGAAAAGTTTCTTTGAAAAAGATTCTGTTTACGCGTTATTCTTGTTTAATAATCGCGTAGATATGTTTAGTAATACGAATTCGGTCGTACGCTTAATAATGCGAACTGAGTATGTACCTTTGGATTACATCGAGAAGAGACTACATGTACATGAAAAATTGTATAATCTTTACGAGAAAGAATCGTCGAATATCGTAAACGTATAATTTTGAAACGTATGGATTCATATCCCGTACAATTTTAAGCGTGCGTATATTTATGGCTTTCACACTGATACGATGTTTAACTTATTGGCTTTCAACAACGTAAACTGCATGTATCGTTAATGCAAATACGAACTCTGTATCGGATAAACTCCGTTCATGCGGTATTCTATAAAATATAAATCGCGGTAGATTTGCACATGCAATTTGAAGAGCGTAACATGCGTTTTATGGTTGTGAAAATTAACGACGATTATTAAATAGTCAGCTTGACGATATTGTTTTATATAAATAAGCTATCATAACCATAAATGGATAAGCACCTATGAAGATACAATAATATCGCATGCAGTAACAAAGGTTAGTCGTCAGACGGTTTCGTATAACCGTAACTTTTTTGGTAATTTTCTCTAAACATATATTTCATAAGTTGTTTAATATTATTTTTCATAAGTTTAAAGGAACAGTGTAATTTCACGCTATAAGATCTATAACATAATTGTCATGGAATAAATTAGTAATATTTAAATAGAATTTAAATGGATAAAAATGTATAGAAGGAGAAACGTATACAATACGTGAAAGTGTAAAAAGTACAGTGAGTTCTCATACTTGGTACACAAAGTGCAAAGTACTCGTCATTGTATTTAGAAGCTGAAACAAATTTCTATCTAAACCTCGTTTCTTTGGTCGTATTCACAAAAACGTGAATTTTCATAAACATTTTCTATTTATTGATTGTACACGCCATATACGCGTACGTGTATCGTGTAGTATTCCCTTTAATTTACAAGCAACAGCCAATATTTAGAGTACATCTGTGAATTTAAAATTAAACACCAAACGATGCACTGATATTTGATAAACTTTAAAAATACATTTGTATGAAAGTTATATCGTGTTTGGAAGGAATGGAGTTTTTAAATAAAATAGCAAGAAGTTCTTTCAAAAGTACGAACCGATGTTCCTAGAAGTTTCATGGAAGAATAGTGTCGCATGCTACGTAGAACACATGTATTAACTCTCACGTTCCAGTTTTCAGTTTCGTTCTCTTTCCTTCCTTCCTTTTTTTTTTTTTTTTTTTTTCTTTTCCAATGCGATACCGCTGTACATTTCTTCACTTTTCATATACATTTCTCCCTGCCAGCATGTAAATTTATGCTGTACTTGAATAGTAGCCAAGATAACTAAACAGTTATTCCCTGTTGAACGATGTTTTCTTATCAACCATTAATGTGAAATATGGTGATTCGTAGGAGACGTTTCACGTATGCCTCATAGTAGGTAGATATTAAAAAAGATTGAAATATGAAAAATTAGAAATTGAGCGAATAGATAAATATTATCTACTCAAACATAACAGATTTCATTCTCGATATCTTTTCTGAATGATGAATAAACGACACTAAACGTTAATGTGGCAGTAAACGAACGTATATCGAGCTCAATAAGCGAAACACTCGATTGCTCGTGTTTCAAGAGAGGAAATTAAAAATTAGGATTAGAAATATGAAAAATTAGAAATTGAGCGAATAGATAAATATTATCTACTCAAACATAACAGATTTCATTCTTGACATCTTTCCTGAATGATGAATAAACGACACTAAAGGTTAACGTGGCAGTAAACGAACGTATGTCGAGCTCAATAAGCGAAACACTCGATTGCTCGTGTTTCAAGAGAGGAAGTTAAAAATTAGGATTAGAAATATGAAAAATTAGAAATTGAGCGAATAGATAAATATTATCTACTCAAACATAACAGATTTCATTCTTGACATCTTTCCTGAATGATGAATAAACGACACTAAAGGTTAACGTGGCAGTAAACGAACGTATGTCGAGCTCAATAAGCGAAACACTCGATTGCTCGTGTTTCAAGGGAGGAAGTTAAAAATTAGGATTGGAAATATTAAAAATGAGAAATTTAGCGAATAGATAAATATTATCTACTCAAACATAACAGATTTCATTCTTGACATCTTTCCTGAATGATGAATAAACGACACTAAAGGTTAACGTGGCAGTAAACGAACGTATATCGAGCTCGATAAGCGAAACACTCGATTGCTCGTGTTTCAAGAGTGGAAGTTAAATATTTCCTTCAAGTGCAGTCATTTCAATATGTACTCATATATATAAACATAGACTACGAACGAAATAACTTTAATTGCTTTTTAATTGCTGGTATTTCCCATCTGTATTACGTCGTCTATTTTTTATATCAAAGATAGTACTTTTGCCTCCCTTAGGACGTTATACGTAACGGTTTACAGTAAAATTCGAACTAGAAAACAGTTTGTACTGCTCTCATTTACGTTAAAAAATACCTTGCGTAACTTTGTAATATGGTCATCAGAATATTAAACATAAAGATGGTAAAGTATAAAATTGAATACGGAAACTCTGATATTTTATCCTCGCGTGCCTGCAATTATTTTCTACGAACAATATTTTCTATCTATAGTATGCGTGTACGTATATATATATATATAGTGTATTTGGCTTGCTGTTACTTTATTTCGTCTCTACAGGGTGTATAACCAAACCGGTGAATATAAACGAACAGTTGGAAAATCATCTTATTTCTTAGCTCCATTCCGGCAATCCCGTTTTACCTCGGCATCTCCAACTCGCCAACGAATTTTCGTCGTTTTTCCCAACTGCCGTAATCCACTTTCTCATCTCGTTAATATACGCTCTTCTACGTTTCATCCGCGTCAGCTTCTACTTCTTCCTTCATCTCGAGTTTCTTTTCCTACTGCAGTGACTCTTCATTGGCAAGTTATGTCCGTAATGCAAAAACCTTGAATATCGCTTTATTAATCGCTGTTCGTTGCTTTCACTCGGTTTATAAGAAAATGTTTATTGAAAGGCCTGACATGTTTGTTGTAGTAAGATAAATGTTGAAAAAATTTTCGATTATATACTCTACGCATAGCAACCGGCATGATTGTACGGAAAATTTCTCATCGCGATTCAATTGAAATGTCAATTATTTCTTCATACGCCGTAATCGCATCATATTCGGTTGTACAGTCGTTATCATACTTGTATTGTTCATTCACATTTTTAGTTTTATACTTTCTAATGTTTCTTTTTAATTCGATTAAAAATTTTCTAATAATTATCGTACTCTAAGCGTAAAAACGACAATAAATTTTTTAGTTTTGTAGTTGTAGTTTTTTTAAGCAGAAGAAACGTGTACCCTACATTTACACATACACATAAATATATAAAAATGAAAAGCATATTCATTCACCGAAACACGTTTCCGACCACATAACGTTTATCTTGAACGCTGATTTTATTATTTCATGAATATGAAGAGTACGAACAGAATCATTTGCATTCAAATATTTCATTTCAAACGTATTCTACCTAAAACGATAATTTCAGTCGTTTGCGATATTACGAAACTCAAAATTATTTACAATATCAACTATTATTCTTTTTAATTTTCATTAACTCATAAGAATTTTCATTAATTTTCAAAAGAACCTTAATTAATAATTCCCGACAAACGTCGGCACGTATCGAAAATGGAATGTCACGTGTATCGACAAAAATTCTTTCCTCAAACTTGAGAAACTTGTTACCAAGAAACAACGCGATCGAGTCTGAAGCGACGAGAAGAAGGTAACACGGAATTAAGAATTGCTTAACTCAATAAAGGCGTCGGTAAATCGATGTCGCTTTCTTTCTTTTCGAATTCTTTGCGTCGGCAAGACAGAGAAATTCCTTACTCGTAAGGGAAGCATCTACGACTCGAAAAAAGGTTATTAAGCTCGGCGACAAGGCGAATACAATGTGAGAGGTAGAGCAAAAATTCGGAGAAGCTTTCATCCAGATAGACGCCATTCCGCGCCACTAAGCAAAAGACGACGCACGTCGCGGTGCTGTTCGTTCTCGTCGACGTCACGACGAAATAACCGAAGACTCGTCTCGTGTAAAAACGTTTGATACCGTTAGCCGCTTTCCACGTTGATCCGGATCAGGAAACTCGACGGCAGATTTTTGCATCTTGCAAACCGAGGCAACTCGTAAACGGCGAAATAACAGCAGGTTGAATAAAAAAGAGGGAGGCTAGTCGCAGAGAGAGTCTATGCTCAGCCTGGCTGTCGGGATCCTCCGTGAAAGTGAACCCGAGAGGGTAATAAAAAGAGCGACAGAGGAGATAAGCCGTTTCGTATTGCCATTCGATCGACGCCATATTCCTCTGGCGTGTGTGCCGGGAAATCACGAGGAATATGTTCCAAAAAGCAACGATTCCGTTTGAATTTCGCCGGCAAGGAGTTAGAGCGATCGCTCGAATAACTTGTTCCGTTGAGGAAATCGTGTAAAGCTGCAATTTCCTCCGCGACAAATCGAAAAGACTTCCTGTGTCAACGCTTGAGACGTCAATGCGAAAGCGTTAGAAAAAAAAAAAAAGTAATAACAAATACGTTGATATCTATTGGAAAACCACGTCTATTAGATATCAAAGATTAAATTATCGCGCGGATTTGTTACTTCGTTGCTCTGTTCCTTTTGTTCCTGTTTATAGCGTATTCCATTTTATACGATGGATACGAGGTTGGATTTTGGCTGGTTAAAATTCATACGTTGAACGTAGGATAGTCGTTTATGTAAACTCGAAATTGAAATTAATGTTTACACTTCACTCGTCGATGATTTTGTTTCATCGGTGTTATATGTTCGCGTATCGCCGTGTAAAAGTATTTTCTTTATTTATAGTAACATATTAAATACTCTTTCGTATATAAAAGATGAAAAAAAAAAAAATGATTTCGCAACACGCCGAATTGTTGCATTCTAAAAACAAAAAAGTGGAACGCAATTAAAATAGACAGTAAATTTTAATTATTTATCCAAAGTATCACAGATAGTTTAGATATTGAAATTAGCGATAGAGTCCGTGATCCATCGACAGATCGGCGACGTACTTGTTAGATCTTTTAATATCGTAGCAATCTTTTTCTCGTCTTAGAGGAATCTTCTCCATTTGATGCATAGCTGAAGAATTAAACAATTTCAATTTTACATTCGTTGCAGCTCGTTTACATTTAAATCGTGTTCTTTTAGAACATTTCTGCTCTTTTGACCGCGAGCATTTCGATAGCGTTTGAGATAAAATGGACTATGATACTCCGTATCACTGGTAGAAGCATTGAAAAGCTCGCTCCGATCGATTCCTTTTTTCAATTTATTTATTCGTGCATATAAAAACGTTTCGATCAGACAATAGTAAAAAAAAAAAAAAAAAAGAGAGAGAAAAGGGAGAAGTGGAGACAAAATCCAGTTTCAATTTTCCTCGAATCGAGATTGATTTCCGGGAACTAAATGCATCATCAACTCGACCGATCATTACAGGGATCGTTACACGCTCGACAACTCAACAGTGAAGTCAGCAACCATTCAGAGACAGTCATTCTAAACGTTTCCTTCCAGTTGAAGCAGAAAAAGAGAACGACGTCGAAGCTTTTACCCTCCGTGGAACACGATCATCGATTTACACCCACATACCCACGAAAATGTGTTTGCAAGTATAACAATCAAGGTAAAACTCGCGTGTCATTATAGGGCGGTAGTGCCGTTCAAGGAAGACCCGGTTGAACATGTTAATTACTTGTACGCGGTTAAACTATCTTCTTAAACGTCCGGTCTCATTATCTCGGCAATATAACTCTATCGAACATTTCTGGCGGGGCAGCGTGTAAATTGCCACTTGTATTTGATAAGCACATCGGCGTATGGTTGCGTTGTATCATTTTTGTAATTTGGTGCAGAAATAATTTCGGCGGACTCTTGACTCTGCAATTAACGCTTTTCGATAAAGTGATATCCTGTATTCCTTAAGGAGAGATTCCGTTACACGGAGTGAAACACGTAACTGGGAAAACTTCAATAATTGAATACGTGCAGCGAAAACTTTTGGCTGCAAATAAATGTTCTGCGCGTAATTCCGCAGGAACATACATTATACATTATGCGCTATACGCCTATTCTTTTCCGTATTTTAATTCCACGATGAATTTATCACGGTAGGAGTAAAGCCCAGCAAGCGCCTGTAAGTTGCAATAAATTTTGTATTTCAGGCATTCAAGAATAAGCTGACAACACGAATCGTAAAACTTGCTTCTTCGGAAAGAAAACAAATTACCATTTCGCAATTAACTCGCTGCCGGCCATTGTTCTGACACGCGTTTGCAACCTTGCGTTTCGAAGAGAATTCACTTTTACATTCCGCGGCAACGCGGCATGTGCGACACTGATACAGCTCATAAAGTTCTCATATTAACGTTACGCGGAACGAACGCATGAAACAATGAAATATCTGCTTTCACGATCAGAGATAAAACGTACGATACAAAGGCGTGCGCAAGCAGATGTTTTAACAGTGTGCCGCGAGTGTCTTACGTCGGAGGCAACGCGAAGAGGAAAAATCGACTGAAAGCAGCGAATTCATCAATTGTACCGGTTCAGTCGATTTAATCGTCCGAATTACCGAGAAATCCATTCGAACGTTAATTACCGGTCTAAGTTGGCCGGTTAATCGACGCTGTTATCAAAGAGGCAGGTTAAACGGCTGTAAAGAGCAGCGAGGTAATCGGTGGTTATGCGGCAAACTAACTTCTTAAATCAGCTCGGCTCGTAAAACGACCATAAGGTGTCATATAGCTTGAAATCCTACGGTACCTTTGGTGGGGCGCTCCTAAGCGCTAAAACACCGACATCTGCATCTCTTGATACCGACACGCCGCGCCGCGCCGCGCCGCTCCCTCGGCGTGCATTTTCGATCTTCTTATGGCCGCGTTGTGTACAGATACACGCGGCTGGGATTCGTGTTCGTTGAAGAAAGGAAGACGGAAGGGAGGAGATATTCGCACACAGGCTTCCAACATGATCACGAAGTTCAACGACCCGCGGGAATGCCAGGGCACCGGCAGACTGCCGCCTTAAACCGTGCTTGGAGATCGCATAGATGCGACTTCGTTCGGGGATGCTCGTGCAGGTGTGCGACACTGTACGCACCACTCCTTCCAAATGTGCGAGATTGCTTGGATATGTGTCGATGCGCGCCGATGCCTCTGAAACGCCGTCGAAACATACGTGGACCATCTACGAGGTGTACGTACGGGGATGTGTAGAACGTATCAAACGAGAGGAAAACGGAAAAGAATCTGTCTGAATGCGTATAAATTTATGAGAAACCTCGAGAACGTAGAAATACAGGATACGGTGGACTCAAAGTGCGTAAACGAGCAAAAGGCGACTTCCCACGTGGGAATAAATCAAAACCGCAGAATGTTTCAGAATTGATTTTTCCTTTGGCAAATCAATTTTAAAAATCCTTCGCGTACGCGTTGAGGACGATCAACGAGGAGACCTTCTACTATCTTTCGCGATGAAACAAAGTGGAAATATCTTGTTTACTTGATTTTCCTTAGGGAAATGACTAGAACACGCGCTAGATCGTGGAGAAATATTTTTCAAAAAGTAACGACGATGCGTGTATCGACGTCGTCACTGAAGGGTTCCCTCCTTCTCCATATTTATCGACTCCGCCCTAAACGTGTTAACTATGTACGTATAGGTAGTACGTACGTATTGTACGTAGGAAAACCGTGATTCGTTAAATAGATGGAAAGTAGCCCGTTGTACAAAGATTAATCGAAACTAGAGAAATAAAAATGTTTAACGCGAAATAACCGATTTATTTTTCGTACATGCACCGCCTAATTTTTTGCAACATGTAAGTCACTGCAAATTGATAGGTTCTGGAATGATTTTATCGCTTAGGAATATACCTATGTTAAAATTGATATTTTCAACACGGGTTTGTAATAAGAAAATTGACGTTCTTAATAATTGCTATACCCTTATTTCATTCTTATTGCTTCATTCCTAAGCTACGAGTCGGGAAAATCTATGATTCTAAACTCATTAGCGATTAAAAGCTACTCACCTGCAAGTGAGAATTGGAAGATGCAAGATTTTTTATACATACAATGCCAAACTATTTCGTCTTGAATGTTTTCATTATATTTCTGAATTATGTGCACGATTTCCCTCGCTTCTCAATTTATATTTGTTATGTATGATGTATCAGAGTCCAATGTTAACAACGAACATTATAAATAAACGTAAACGTAACGGTTAAGTTGTTTCCCCCACGATTCGTGCAATATCGTTGAACAAATAAGTACATAGCCGGGCGATTGAATCGAACATTATTACAATGACCACGAACAAAATACGTGTATGCAAATTGCAAAGAGAATTTTAAACAGGCAACAATTTACGTATTATCACGTAACGTTTTACTACAATAACAATTTAAATAACGTATTCTGAGATAATAATTCTCAGAGGTTTTAATAATATAATATCCTGATGATTATTTGAGTTTATCTAATTTTTAATCGCAATATTTATTAACGAGATGCATCTGCATACCAATTCACATAAATATATTTGTGAAAAACGGTATATTACGTTCTCTTCCTACGCCGATTACCTGAATGAAATCAAATCGAAGTATCAATTACTTCGAAGAATAAAGCACAGATATTGCGTTTATTTCACAGAATAAACCGCACGGATGGTGCACGTATTTGTCGAGATTTAACGTGTTTATTGCCCAAAAATAAAAGTTATAATGATCGATACGCGAAACTGGTAACACAAGATTACCCTCCGCAGCTCCTCTGAAACAACGTCGCCAAGGTGAACGGACGGAGAAGCGCCAAAAAACTTGCGGAGGCAGATATACGAAGAGCAAGGTGAACAATGGTACATAAGCAAAAATGTGAAGACGGTAATGTGGATACGGTTGAAGTAGCGTCGAAACACGTGTACGTCCACGGAACAGCGTGCAACTACGTAGTCACGCTAATGAAGATACTGAAAGACTGCAAGAGAGGTTCATGGAGGACTCCTGGAGGGAGGGAAAATTGGAAGAGGAGGAGTAGACTCGACAGTGGGTGTGCAAAAGATGGCAATCTCCGCACTCATTGAACGCAGCCTGGAGGTGTTTAATGAGAACAGCCACCTCGCTACATGGTACGGTCGACCTATATCACCGGCCACAGACGACGTCGTCAACGACGGCAAACGACGACCACGACCAGGACCACGACTGTCTGCCATTGGGAAACCTGTCTACGAAGCTGCATGTGTGTCTGGCTGGCTGGCTGGCCCCGTTTCTCCGACTTTCAACGATTCCTCAATGGTTTCGCGAACAATGGAAATTCGAATGCGGCGAGCTGGTCAAACGGTACGTCGATTTTTATCTTCATCGTTTCTGCCGTGCCGCTGCCGGATTAGAATTCCGATCTCGGCATTTAGGAAATCAAAGTGAACGACGATCGCTTCTAATGTTTGCCCGACACGGGAAACGATGCCGCTGGCGGAGAAAAAGGGAGCACGGAAGCGCCGGAAGTTAGGCGGAAAATCGGCGATTCAAGGTAAAATTGACTTCGTGATTCTTCGACGAATTCGTTACCGAGATGAACACGTGACGCCGATAAGCCGTCGCAGAGTTCTACCAACTTCTAGCTCTTCACGATGGTTAAACTTTAAGAACGATGAATCGATATCGTATAAACGAAAGAGAATGGAAGTTAATCGACTTTTAATAGAAAGAATATAGCAACTGCATATTTGACGTAGAAATTTCTAAGTATGTGTAATACAGAAATTCTGATTGATCATCTTATATCAAACTAGTTTAATTACCGTATTTATAATAACGTAACCTTTATAAATACTTATATTCGACCAATTATTTAAGTAATCGACTATACATGGGTAGTATTTAATTATATTATATATAGTATTTAATACTATTGTTAAAGTCGCTTTAGGGAAGAGATTATTTTCTAAAGTATCATAAGACTATGAGAAATAGAATTATCTGCGGTTTATCTGTTCCATTGTTATAGAATTTTTAATAATTTGAGAAAATTGCACATATTAGGATATAAAGTACAGATATGACCATACGAAATTCGATTACTTATTCAATTGCAATGTAAGCAATATCTATATTTGATCTTTTATAACATAAGTGAATTGAATGCATAAATATTTTAACTTGTGTTTGTACAATATAAATAGAAAGTAAAATAGAAAAAAATAATATATGCGCCCTGTAGATAGAAATATGTTTTGTTCTACAGCAAATATATTCTGTTATTCCTCTGTACATTCTAGGTAAATATGAATGATGCGCTGGAAGCAATATTGTTTATACGTGTGTGAGTCATCGTACGTACAGTAACATTGTCCAGGTGCAGAGCGGAATGTTACGGAGTAACGATAAAAATAGCGTGTATTATGAAGCAGATGCTTCTCTGAATATTCCTTCGAAGATAAAATAACTTATCGTAATAGAATAGTAAAGTTACTTCGACCGCCGCTTCGGTAATCTAATTTAAAAAACAGACACTGACTTCACAAGACATCCGTAGTATCTGTAACTGTGTTCTGCGAAACTCGTATATACCACGAGCCATTCGTCACCAGTTCGAAGAGTCATCGTGATAATGTCAAATAAACGTAATAAGAGAGAGAATGGAATTGAAAAGAACGAAGGTGTAAATGAATAATAACGTGACGCGGAGCGGAGCCACATGAGAGAGACCTAGAGCAAGAAAAGCACTAACAAGAAAACTTTTTAACAAGAAACTTTCCCCAGGTAACATCGATGCATCTCTGAGTAACCCATCAGCGGCGTACCGCGAGCCACGTCTACCATCCTCGTGACAATGCAAAAAGGCCAACTTTTCCATGGATAATCCAAGGAGCAGACGATCAGGAAGTTGTCTTGCCAGAAGCTCGTGTACGCGTTCAGGAAGTCATAAATCGAGCGTGTTGCATTAAATCTCGTCTACGTTGGTCCGCGAGCAGCGTAGTAAAGAGCTTACTGCGCCGTAAACGCGTAATGCCATTAAAAGGATCGCATTCAGGCGATGAGGACGAACGAGGATTCAACTTCTGATCTACGGGGACGCTCCTCCGGAAGATCTCCAAGATGAAGAGGCGGGGGTGGAGGGAAAAAACCGGATGAATTCGACACCGACGAGTAAAAAGACGGAGAGAAGGGAGAGAGAGAGAGAGAGAGAGAGAGAGAGAAGAAAGGATACGTGGGTTTACGGCAATAAAAACGCCTACAAAGGATCTTTTCAGATGAGTATAGGGAAACAGAGAGCAGAGAATAAAGAGGAGAGGGCGGAGAAATGGGATAGACGAACGAGAAGAGCAAGCGGAGGGGACTGGAAAATGACAGCTCCAGCAATTGCGTGTAATTGCACCACGTCTTGCACAAAGGAGCCATAAGCCTCCCCCGGAAGTTTCCTGCGCGACAGGTTGTCCTTCGTACTAGTCCAAAGAGGAGAATCTCATCAGAGATGCACGTCGACTTGCCACTCTGGTGATTAGCCTGTATGCTAGCGTTTAGGGAGCAGGATTCTGCCTAGACTTCGCGAGATCGCCTGATGCCTTTCAAACTTAATGTATTGCCTGAGAAATGACATCCAAGAATATTTCCAATTGTGCGTCGTGTCATGTACTGGTAACGAGAACCTCTGTTCGGAATATGAACGCTCGCGCGGATGTGAATCAATAGAGATTGATAACTTCTCAAGGGAACGGTTGTGCATTGTTACGAATGTATTCCCTGTATCGATAGAATATTATTTCAGGCAGTGTCTGCTGGAACAAATCATTTTGTAGAGATATTACCATTGAGAATAGCTGCAATGTATCCGAATGAAACGTTATCCATTTAATAACGTCGTATTTCGTAATACAGAATAACGCATTTTTCGAGACATAAACCAACATTTTCATATTTATTACTTCATTTGACTCGATCATTTTAATATCTTAGAATACCGAGAGCGATTATCATCGTCAGTTGACTTCATTCTGCTTATTTTAACGTCGCATGACTACTTTATTCAACGTCACTTACTAATAAAAAAATGAATAATTATCGTAACACGCTTATAATTACAACAGCAAATTAAGTTTAACGAAAAGAGAAACGTTTCATCTTTATCGATCTTGTAATCTTATTCTATTCGTTCTATTCTATTTGTTTGTAATATTTTTCGTTTCAGCCTAAAGATCTCGATCTGAAATATTTGAAATATAAGAATATATAAACTTTGAATATATATGGAATACAAGAACACAACTGCTGATATTTTACCACATAGCTACCGATATTTTAACGGAAGTTATGCGTGATTTTAGAAATCGGTTTCTGATGCTGCTTCATGCAAATGAATTCTAAAATATTCCAGTCGTCGTGTCGCTCATTTGTGATTTTTACTAGTATCAAATAATACGAGTCATCAAATTCATTCGTAAAATAATAAAATAGTTTTGTTTGACAGATAGCCTGATATTTGCACCGCATATTGCGACTACGTGAAAATCACAGGTGAAAAAATCATGAGATTATCATCACGCATTTACTAGGATACAATTCTTACGAGGAAAGCTGTTTGTGTTGACAAACTGCCTCGTTTATCTCAATCGATAGAAAGAAGTCGGCACTTTCTATACTATTGGACGTTATGATAAATTTCCACTCGTATATGGCCATTTTTTTGCTCCGCGATGTACGAAACAAGCGTGACAGCTCAGAAAATTATTTCGATTAATTTATTCGAGTGACCCATTCACCAAAGAAACGAACTGCAATTTGTAACATGAACCTTCATAGTTTGCAGTCGTTCGTCATCGATTGCGTCATGATATTTTTTGTTAGCTACAGAAGTATCGCTCGCTATGCTATGACAAAATGTTACATCAATTAAAAGTGCGATCTATGTTTAATCGAAATAACGCTATTGCGTTACATTGTCGTAATTTGAAGGGAAACAATGATATCTAAAGTAATTTTGATATACTTATTCGCGTATAATTTACAGTTTTATGCGAACCTTTATGTTTCGTATTTGTATTTTACAGAAGCCTTCTAATAGATTACAGAATGGCGGGAAATATTTTATTTATGAAACCTTGAAACGTTAGACGTAAGAAACTGGTATTCTTATAAACAGATTTTATCTTCGAAATTAACTGCCACATTATCCATTTCACTCAAAAATGTAGGAATTATGTATCCACGATACCATCTTAATTGAACAAAAATGGTAAACTTATGATTTACATGCGAATGCAATTATTTAAAAAACGCTTTGCATTAATTTATACATTTTTTCCTATCGCTTGATATTGTAAATATATTCCGATGTCGCATGACGAGAACATCAAATATAAATCAGTTTCTTTTATGATCCAACCGAACAGAAATATTCGTATTCACAGGAACACAGACAGAAGGCTGAAAAGAAGAAAGTCGTTTTATGCTAATATGCCGCGCCACCGAGGAATGTGTTTATTGGATTTTTCTCTCCATCGAATTACATTCCTCCGTAGTACTGGACCATCGATTTGATTTTAGATTCCACGAACGAGACCGGATTTCTCTTGGAGCCAATTTTGCGCGACACAACACGATCATGTCCAATTAATTCATACTCTAACAATAATTTTTCAACTTGCAAAGGAAAATCTCAATAGGACGTTCGATTCATCTGTATGAATTTGTATGAATTATAGAATTTATTTCGCGAATAATTTGCTAATATTGCGAGTTGACGTGATTATAATATCTTAACACAGGTCCTTTTAACGTGGCTTCTAATCTGCGATAATCGTGGATTCGCAAAGCGTGCAACAGCTGGATACATTGCGAAAAATGCAGGCTGTCATTTGACAGGCGGTGAAAGCGGCCAATGTAATTGGCAATTACAGCAGGTGGCTTTGACAACCTTCCCGCGACACTCGAAATCTGTCCCGGTTAAAGGGACGGATGAAATTGTTCGCAGGATCGTTTTCACCTCGACAAATGAATCCTCGTTAATCTACACCGTCATTTTTTTTTGCTCTGCTCCAGCTAAATGTTCTCAATTTAATTCGAATTCCGGGATATAGGCACGAATTAAACCCCCTCCTATTTTCAGCAGGAATTTTCATTTGGCACAGATTGCAACTTTATGGCCTGTGTATCACGTAATCGATGATAAAACGAAAACATATTGGAACCAGTTTATTGTCAATCAATACCTAACACGAAAGCATTTTAAAGCAATACGGGATACGAAACGAATTTCGTGAAATCTCTTCGAATGCAATTTTTGAGATTTAATTTGAATGGGGGAAAAAAAGAACATTAATAATTATTATATCTTTCGAGTCATCTTTTTTTTCATTTACACTTATACAATTATGATTTTCTATCACCGGAGAATTTCTAACACGAAAGCATTTTAAAGCAATACGGGATACGAAACGAATTTCGTGAAATCTCTTCGAATGCAATTTTTGAGATTTAATTTGAATGGGGGAAAAAAAGAACATTAATAATTATTATATCTTTCGAGTCATCTTTTTTTTCATTTATATTTATACAATTATGATTTTCTATCACCGGAGAATTTCTAACACGAAAGCATTTTAAAGCAATACGGGATACGAAACGAATTTCGTGAAATCTCTTCGAATGCAATTTTTGAGATTTAATTTGAATGAGGAAAAAAAAGAACATTAATAATTATTATATCTTTCGAATTATCTTTTTTTTTTTTTATTTACATTTATACAATTACGATTTTCTATCACTGGAGAATTTGTTCGGTTTAACGAACGTACGAAAGAATTCCTGTTAATACGCGAAATCGAACGATTTTGGCTTTTAACATTTTTTTAATCTCGTTAGAAGTTTCATCGATAAAGTTCATCGTTGAACGCTTTTCAAAATATAACACTTCGAAAGATCAGAGACAAGTTGACGTTCGTATTTCCATTTCGTTATTGGTGTCTATATATTGTGTGTGAAAACAATATAGCGCTTCCTTTTACGAAATTTATAGGATTTAAATGAGAGAAGCTGACGAGAAAAATATCAAGCAAATTTCTGGGATAATTTTTCATGATCAACGCTGGCATCCAAAATTCAGTAATATAAATCAACCGAGAAGAGACAATAAATAAAACGCTGCGTCAACGCAACGTCGGTCTTCGTCTGCTTAAATAAAAATGCAAGATCTTGTTTTTATTCCCATCCTCAACAAAACAATCGTTTTATATGGTACGACCTAGTATGTGAATTCTTTGCACCAATCATCACAACCACATATCTCGTTACGTACAATTTTCTTTCGATACTTCTTTAATCGTGCTCAATGTGCAATGCAAAACGAACAATGCTAAATAGCCGATGTACCGCATTATTAATGCGGGCACGTACCGTACAGGCAAAAACAGAATAACATCAAGCAAAGGTAAACAAATATCAGCAATCTCACGGATCCAATAGGTATGGTGGGCACTTGAATCGTGGCCTTCGCGTTTCAGGTTAGCTCGTCAAATTTGTATCCCAATACGCGTGGAATCGATCGTTTCTCGCTTCGCATTTTTATCATTCAGGCATCATTTAAAATTTAGCAAACACGATTTTATTTCGTCCGAGCAAATATTGATACTCGCGATATCCACGGAAGCCGGCCGATAATAATCGAGTTTCGTTTATTTGAATCGGATCCCGATTCTGCCGCTTCGATCAGTTTCGCGAAAGAAGAGGAGGACGGCTGGAAGAAAAAGGAGCACGAACAGATTAAACGCCGCGTTCCAGCTAACTAGAGAAAGATGAGTCGAGAGCCGCGGACTGACGATATGGAAACGACCAAATAATCGAACGCGAATTGTCCCCGCGCGTTTTATTGCTCATAAATGCCGGCTACGATAAAGTACTTTGCCCAGATATCGGAAGAAAAGTTGCTCACATTGGGATTGCTTAAAAGTAGACAAACCAATGGGGGGAAAAAGAAGGCTGTACGTGTGTATATCTGGAATTAATTTCTACTGGAAAAGCAATAAAATTTTTTTGCGCAAAATTTAGTTACGAAACAAACGTAATTGCTTTCTCGCATGAAAACCTTCGCGATTGCCTTTGTCCCGGCAAAAGACAAAGCGTAATGGCATTCGTTATGATAAATATAAAGTTCCAGGGAATGTGCGAGAAAATTATTTCGTCCCACGGATTATGTATTAATTAAATCATTGATAATGAAATTAAGTTTCGTTTGCTTTCGTTGCATCTGATTTTAATTAAAATGCCAGCGGTCTATTTGCCAACGCGATCCGCAAATAAATTTATTCCGCGGGCCACGATGCCTTTTCATTGTGTGATTCGTGAAAAAAGCATCAAGATAATTATGAAATCTGATTCAGCGTTTGAAAACGAAGAATATCGCGAAGAATTCAGCGGAAACTGAAAATACGGGCTTACGCGCATATTCTACACGATTTTGAAGTACGTATTTCGTTCTTCACACTGTCATCCTTAGTCACAAGTCCTATCCGTGCTAACTGTAATTTCTAAATGTCCCAGTGAAGTGAAGTTTCGTCCTTCTTTCGCGCTGTCCCCTGGTCTTTCTTTGTGCAATTTGAAACGTTTACTCTGTATCTCTCAACAATCTGTATAATACACGTACGTTCGCTGCAAAGATAAGAAACAAGGCGAGCTTTAAATTTTTCAACGTGACTCGAAAAATGAAAAAAACGCTAGATCGGACATTCCGATTAAGGTGGACGATATGAACAATGCTAAAGAAAAAAGGTTGGGTAGAAGGAGAAGTGGCTCCGAAGGCTTATGCTAATCGGGGGAATGCAGTGATATCGAAAAATGGTTTCTCCAAAAGTGGATGAAAACATTCAACATTCTTTTATTTCGCTGGATACGATTCGTCGTGCGTGAATAATTAGAGTGCACTCAGAAATGACGCGTACGGTCCTGCGTAGCTTCCTACAGAAAGATTTTTATGGCAGGAACCGCGTATCGTTTTCGCAGGGAACAGGGAGGAAACCGGAGAATGGGAAGGGGCAGAATACGCTTTATTATCTTCTGCAAAACACCAACCCATCCCTGCACATTCTACGAAACAAAAGGGACAAAGGACGCAATCGAAATATTACGAAGACAGAGGGAAAAAAAATTAGAGAGTATCAGCGAGGCTATGAAAGAAAAGACAAAAAGAAGGAAAAGCAAAGTAGGATAAAGGATGAAAAGTGGATGTAACACGGTTCGGATGTAATCGACGTTAGTTCCGCTATTGAAGTCAGTATTACTTCTGCAAATGTTAGTTATTTGTTCATTTGTTAGTTAGTTAAATAACCTTGTGAGCGTGAAATTTCTTGTTTCTGTAATTTCGTCATTGCAATTTCGAACGACGTAGAACTTCGGAGAAGTAAATTTTATTTACCTCTGTGTATAACAATGTACGGTACAGTAATTGTCTAACCAAATATATTGACTTATTCATATATTCACGACTTTTTAAAAGATTGTCATACTATTTTGACTGGTTTGAAAGATCGACATGCAATCAAGTTTCTATATGAAACATATCGTTACAGTATTTAACTAATTGTTAACGTTATTATTATATTTTCAACACTTTTTCCTTTACTACACACCAATAAGACACTTTCAATTATGCTCTTCATTTTAACTCTTAACTTTTACAATCTCACTCGTTTCTTGGAAACTGTAACCTGATAGCATATTATATTTTAATTGTAATTATAACCTTTTGATAATATATACCGTACAATGTGCTGAAAAATAGTCTTCTGTACTGAATCGAGATTCTTTTTGCAATTAAGTTATTAAGTTGTCTTGAATGCCGTATAACGCGGAACGTATTTTGAGCTTTGTATGGGACCCAAAGCACAAAAGGTTAGAACGAAATAAAAACTTCTTTTTAAATATAGCAACGAACAATATGAATTCCACTTTATTTTCAAACAATGAAAACGTAAAATTTTCTTCATTATATGTATAAAATAAGATAATGTGAAAAAAGCAGGGAAACTAAAACCTAACTATTGCCATGACGAAAGAAAGAGAAAGTCATGATCGCTTAAAATTAAGTTCCATCGATATTGCTTTTCGCACGTTGGTGTAGTTTCCTCGTCAATTAATTTTTATTCAGCTTTAGAATTTGTATACTGTTTATTTGCAAATGTCCCATTTGGTATTATTTCCTTTAGAAGCATATTTTACTTTCCTTTTTATTGTCCAAATTGCATTAATCGAGGGCAGTAGAAATTTTTTGATCGCGTTATAGGGTTACGTACTCGCTTACACTGTATTTTCCAAGTGACATTGCTGCGTGCAAATCATTTGTATAATTATTACTTTTAGAAAAATCGCCTTCTGAAATCACAGTTTATTTATTGCTTAACATGATTCGACGTGTCAAACTATTCACGATAATTAGATAATTTATAATCTGTAGCCCAGCCAAAGGTATTCATAAATTGTAACACCTCCCTTCGGCCTTCAGTTTATATTTAGTTCGAATTCATTGCCATGACAATGTACATCCATCCCATGACATCAATACTCGAATATTGATGTCGTCCGCCTTATGTCACTGATGGTGAAACCCATCGCCCAGAAACAGCTTTTTCACGCGCGCCTGTATAAATTTTATGCTGTATAATATAGTAAAATACTTTTCTTACTGCTGCTATAAAAATCGACTTCTGAGATCGTAACATATTTTAATTTTGCTGAATAAATTCTTGGCGCAAACGGAAGATGTTAATGAAATCGAGGGGCTCGTAACGAAGACGATCATTGTTAAATTTTCTGACTGTTTTCGTAATAACGCGTTCCAGTATACAGAAGCAAGATATTATAAAAGATGATCTATATCTCGAATTATAATTAACATTGTCGAATGAAAATTAACAGGTCCTATAAAAATCTCTCGTGACGTTCACTTTATGATTTTACGATTTAATTAAATATAGCTCTTCCGCGATATAATTGCAAATACACTTACAGGAATTACGCGATACGACGAGTATTTCGTTTAATAAACTCGAGACGCGCGTACGAAGAAAAATTAAAGGCGTTAGACTGTTCTTTTATTTTTCTGGAAGAAGATATTCGCAACCTAATTATTCTACGGTAAATCACTTCGTTTGCGAATACATCTGATACATGCTATACAGATACGATATTTTAATGTACCCCAGTAAGGTTCTGTAAATGCAATAACTACAAAGTAGAAGTGGATCGTGCTGACACTGACGTTGTCTCATACCGGAAAGAAAGCCGTATTTAAATTAAATTCTTCATCAATTCAGAACTGATAGTGCATTTAAATTTCAATTAAACTTCCAGTGTATTTGATTCAGTTCAATTAAACTTCAATCCTCTCGCATTATTATGAGAAGTTCTCATTGTTTGCAATCTATTTCCCCAGATTGATTCCCGTTCTTGCCTCCCGTTTTTACGCCAATTCATTATAAATTTTCTATTCCATTCGGACACGATTTACGCGCGATATCATACTGGTATGTGTATTTAGTTAAACCACGTATTTCTCTATTTAATTAACAGCGTGAACTTTGCATAGTTGAGTAAACGCAAACGAGTTATACGAAACTCAAAAACCATCGAAATCGCCGCAGAGATCTTCTAGAACGAAGATCGAGCGGAAAAAATCTCGTAAGTCATTTCCATTCTGCTTTGTCACGGCTGTTGCCTCTTTCAGCGTATCAATTACTCAACCTCTTCTCCGAGTTCTATAAGATTATACGGCGAATGTTACATAAATCAATAATAAATGAATTTCTCCTCCATTACGACCTTGAATGAAGTTCTCCTTTCGTTAAACTAGCCTATTTACGTCGACAGCGCGGTGAAAATACAGGGTGGTTTTATTAAACGGAAATTCGATGATCACAGGAATTTACATACATTTGGCTGGAACGCGTAGAATTTTAAAGAAGCGCCGTGTAACCGGGTGCGTCGGAACGTGTTTCATTAATTTCGAACTCGGCCACGAAGACATACAATTTAGTGCGCGCATGGGCCCTCGTGCACCTTCTCGTAGAACCCTCGTCAATTACGCTTTTTATTTGCGTTAAAACTTGTTGACCTTGCCCGAGACTCGTCTCTGCATATCTTCTTTATCCCGCTTATAGTATAATGGCGTTCTACCGGCGAGGAATCGACGAAAATTGACAAGTTGCAAGACGAGCAGGCGAAAGAGATGCGGCCAAGGATACCGAGCGACGATGAAATTATTTTACACACGTTAATTCGTATCGATAACGAGTTACATGACGTTTGCGTGACGCAATTCACTCGACGCCGATAGCGTGTACGATAATTCTTGTAAATACTTTGACGAAATATTAATCGCGTCCCTTACATTATCGTTTCCTCGTTTCAAGTTCCACTTGAAGTATAAATTATCGTTGTTTTATTAATATTTCCCGCTGGAAAATTTCCCTATGTTCAAGCTTCGATCGTAGAAATGATCGTTGTCCTCTTTTGTTTCAATTTATTATTTACGGTCTCGCCAATCGTTAAATTAACGATGGATTATCAGCGACTCGTTGTCAGCTAAAATCGAGGATAAGTCGAGGAAGAATTAGTTTGTTTTAAAAACTTCGGCACTTTCAGATACACGCCACACTTGAAAGAAAGCCCGCTTCGCGATATGTACTTTACATAACGTACGACGTAATGGTGCTTTAGCCTGTAATAATCACTAACTCATCCCACGCGATATTTCATCCACTTATTGACGCATCATTTTACGCCTGAACTAATATAACCGCTCGAAGCTTAAGCACGTTACCTTGCACTTCGTATTAACAGATGTAACGACTTTCAAGTTTCGTTAACCGACATCTTGTTCCCGACAAGCGTGCTTCCTTTCACTTTAATAGGAGCATATGCAACGGAAGCCGCAAGTTCGCGTTTCTCGACCCTTTAAAGCGGAGCTCTTTAAGTTCCTTTTCAGCTCGGCGAACAGTTTAAACTCGTAGAAGCTGGTTTCCGTCGATATTAATGATTCTAGCGGTTAACCTAGAATTCCATTGACGAGCAGCACATAAATCCGTGGTGCAAGCTAATACTTGGAAAACATCGAGTCTCGCGTTCAATTTTTGCATATTACGCCGAAATTTCCGCCAGGGATCTCCGGTATTTTTAAATAGCACGATAAAGTTTCTCGACTGGTATAATGAAATTTCTAGCCGTCACCGTGTCTCGTAATTATAGAGCAGTGAAATCCAGTTCAGAAACTTCTTTAATACTTTCGGGTATAATGCGGACTTGAAAAACCAGTAAATGTGGACTTATATATATATATCTTGTCCAAAATGTTATTGGACAGATTTTAAACTAAAACGACGGGCATGTGCGATGGTTGACACGCTGTCTAATTAAAAATTTATACTGTTTTACAAGGCAATACGGTAACAAGCGCATGTATGAGTCATGGAGAGAATCTTAACGACGACGTTAAATGACTTAAGGATTCCTTGAGAAATATTTGCGAGTGATTTGTCAAATTCTCAATATTTTATTCCACACTAATTAAATATTATGAATATTCTTATGAACCGGACAAATTGTCTTGGAATTTAATTATTCGAAACGTGTATTCTGGTGCGTGGTATTATAAATGTGTATATCGTATCCTTGCTTCAAATGATACAAAGAATAATATGTTTGAACGTAAAAGTAGACGTTACTCGTTAAAATTAGCAGGAAGAATAATGCTCGCAAAACACATTCAAGCGTTGTTTCTTGTTGTCTTCAATTTATAACCGCGAAGGATCTTAAAAAGAACCTTCTCACTGTCATAACTCGAAAAATATATTTTGCAAGTTGTGTCATTTCTCCAACACGGATACGATATCTGTATGTACTATGAGTTATTAAAACGATACTTTTTCTTTAAATATCTGGATATTCCCCCCAAATCTTGCAACACATTTATTACCTCGAACTTATCGCTTGAAACTGAATTCTATTCGAAAGTAAACCTCGCAGAAGAGAAGTGACATGAAAATTCATAACGGGTAATAAAAGAGTATTTATAGAAACGTGTTTATCTTTCGCTGAGAATGCACTTTACTAATTGAACAGACGTCTCACTTATATATCTACAAATAAAAGCTTTATATTCCGTAACAATTCATATTTCCAACTGTAAGTAATAGGGATACCTGTCTGAAGCATTAAGAACATGCAATTCATTTGCAATTAAATTTTCATTCCCGTGATTTTCAGTGAAAATTTTAATGCAATGCCTTGTACTCTCAAACGAAATTATCTCGCTTTCCGCTCCAGTTGCATATATGAAATGAAGTTGCATTTATTTAAGTAGTTTCTCGAGCAGCCAATACAACGAGTACGAGCGATAAAATAGAGCACAGCTTAAGCATGTAAAAACGGCGAGTTGCGTCTCTCACTTGAATTTTCCTTCGAAGGATCAGACTTGGCTGTGTAAAAGGAAAGAGAGAAATTTGCAGTAGGAAAAATCGGACATAATGGAAAAGCTTTATTTCTCTCTGGTTGCTACGATGAAGAGAGGTATAATATTGTAGTAAACACAGACTACTCAGCAATCTGGTTTATGCTCGCCTTTTTTCACTCCTCCTTCTGTTCTACTTTTCCTTTTGCTCCCTTCGTACCTTATTTGCACATCGTATTGTCTTGGAAACCGAGGAAGAAATATTAACGCTCGGTTGACACTAGTTGCGAACCTGCCTCTTAACCAACTAATGGTTCCTTCTTAAGCGAACCGTACAGATCAGATTTTTAACAAAAGGATAACGTAAACCGGATACACAGTGATTTAAGCGCCTCCTTTGGTATACGAAGGTAACATTATTCCGATTTAATGGTCTTTAATATTTAACAGATTTTTGACTTGCATACTATCTTTTTTACCTGTATGCATATTGTTATGAACTTGGTAGAAAATGGAAATTTAAAGTTTTACTCGCGGAACTATGTCGGTAGAATGTCTCGAACAAAAACAGTTGATATTATATTGTAATGGGATTCAGGTAGAATTTTAAATTCACACTTATGAAAAAACGATTAAAAATTATACGAAAGCAAGCTATGTAATTTACTAAATATTTTGCTGGACATTGTTTCAATAAAATATTTGTTGAAATAGATACGTACAGCAGTTTAAAAAGATTTATTTAATGAAGATATTATTAGTGTTTTAAATAGGAATTTGTTTAATTTTATTTACGTCCTGTGCAACACAATGTTATTCGCGTACATAATATCTTTCTCTGTTCTTTTATTTCCCTTTCGACACGACGTACTGACGCAACATTGTACTGTGCAGGGTGAACAAGGAATTTCTCCACCTCTTTTATCTGCCTGATTTTTACACCATTTACTTTTACCTCGTGCTTTAAAACCGCCTAGAATCGCAAGTACCGCATATTTCCGCTCTATTAAACTGAAGGAACGAGCGAAGAAAATCAAGATATTAGTTTCCACTGTAAAAAGCTCAGGGACAATTTCCTGTTTGCATGGAAGCATATAGAAAGGAAGCACATATAATCAAATAAAAATTGACCGTTGGAGGAAACGAACGAAAATGATCAGCGTTTAATAAATAATACAATGAAGCTAGCATATTTCCATTATTTAAATAAATTAATAAGCAAGTCCACGTTCGTTTTATTTTCTACTGAAACTCCTCGCAAATAAGCACTGTTCGGTTATTAATTTTATAATTTACTTAGCTTTATCGTGTAATTAAACAAAAAGAAATGTACAAAGACAACGTGTTGTTCATTGTCCTAATCGTATGAATAAGAATAAAATTGTAAAGGAAGCAAGATATTATTATCGAAATTATAATGTAACTCTATGCATTTTTTATTTCACTTATTTACATTATATGGGAAGTGATTGTTAAAAATCATCCAAGGAGAAGTAAAGATGTCCTAATGCTTTTAGTAAACACTCGTATGATCCATACACTGTTATTGCGTTTAAAATATTAAAATTCAAGAGAAATACGATGTACGATTTCTAATTCTGTCTTCGAGTTTCCTTAGTGAGGGCCATTTATGTAAAATATGGGACAGCACATGTATGTATAAAAAGGAACATTGGTTCGCTGGTATCAGTGGCTGCAAATGATTCTGGTCGCGTCTTTTATTCACTCGAGTGTGATTTTCGCCTCATTTAGTCCCGGCATATAAAATATGAACGTTAAAAGGGTGATGAGATGGATACGCATGCATTTGCAGCGCGCTTACGCTAAGCACAGCTTTACAAGTCGAATCCACATGGAGAACAGTGGATTGCGCAAAACCCAGGCTAACAACGAATAACTTTCATCCTCGTATATGCAAAGCGAATGCATTCTGTGATCCTATAAACACGCAATCACAGCCAATGATAAAGATTGTGCCTTGAGCATCTAGCGCGCAAAAGTAGAATGTCAGTTTTGAATATAAATTTATCTTTTTCTGCATTAAACAGTTATTTAGACGTGACCATCTCGCTTCCTATAAACATCTTAGTTACGTACTTTGTCTCATAGTTCTGTTCGTTGATCTTTTAATCAACGTGGAAAGAATAATTTAATTCATGTGAAATGAATGAATGGATCGGGTGAATGGTGGCAAAATAAGTAGAAAATCATATAGAAAGATTAGAAATAGCAAAACTGGTGCATGAATAAAAGAGATTTATAAGAAAGAAATTTTTGAATACTGTCGTTAATAAATATAAAGCTAATCGAATTTTCATGAAACTAAAATTATTTATATTTCAGTTAGTATATATATATATATATATATATTATTTGTATTTAAAGAGTTTCAAGATAAACAAGGTTACGTGGAAGTCCGTTGAATTTCGCATAGTAAATCAAGCATGTAAAAAAGAGTTTAACTTTACGAATATAAAACGCCACTTATTAAATTCCTTAGCGAAATTTTAGAATTTACGTGAGAGATAGAAGATTAGGTTTCAGCTATGTATACCGAATTTAATCCACCGGAAGTAATTTAAGAAGACATGTTGGTCGTGTTTCTCAGAAACTAATTCTAAGCGAATTTTATACATGTACGTATATTTAGAACACCGCGCCATGCGCATCTAATATTTAATTTACTTTGTTTCTGTCTGACCGATATAACAAACGTCTGAATTCTGTTAACTCGCTAAAAACATTTCCAATATTTTGCTTCTATATAATCAGACGTAATATGAACAGATAGAAAAACAAATATCCTACGTATATTCTAAATGTACAAAAATATACAGAATGCACCTAATACATATGAATGTACAAGTAACATCCATGGTAAACTTGTTACGACGCCTAGAGAGTAAAACAAATCTCGATTTAGCGCGTGGCAGCAACGAGACTGAGAAGAGAGACTACCAAGCGCTGCTTTAAAAATATATACGCAAAATCAACGTTATTGCAAATTTTCCCTCGACGTTAGCGAAAAGCGGCAATTTAGAACAAGCGAAGCTAAAACAATGCTCAGGCTTGGGAACGAATATACATATGCTCGCAAAATATTAACATTCGGATAAGCAGCAAATGAATAGACCGAGCTCGGGAAGCGGAGGCACGGTGATATCTTCGGCTTTCCTTTTGGATGGAAGAGGGCGGACCGGTAACACGGGAAGCAACCGCGGAGTGTATTCATGGAAATCTGTCCATCAGGGTCTAATGGAATACCACCACGACGAAAAGTGCCACGAGATATTCTTTAATGCCTTCATAAAATTCAGGCTCATAATTCCCGTTTCACTGGCACGTACACGGCTCGCACACGAGCGTGCAGACACGTGCGTACACACACGCAAAAGATTAGACCGACAACTCTCTGGCACGAGTTGCTCTCGCTCCCAGGCAAATATTCAACTCTGATGAAACTCCAGACCGAAATTCTGCTGATCCCTTCAGGGTCGGTAGTCATTACTAGGTTTACAGTAATAACGTAGCTTACAATAATAAACCTGGTGAACGAAGTTTATTTCGAGCCGCAAATCTGTTGTTTGATTCCCTTGCCACGCGGCTATGAACCCGGTAAGTTCAGGCTAATTAGCTGAAGGAACGTAGCCGGCGTTAATTGCGTCACGGACCGTTCCGCAACAGACAATTCCCTCGTTTAGAAAAGGCTTCTGGGTAAGTGCTACTAATAGACGTTTGAGTTATACGAGGCAACGCGTTCGATAAAAGCTGGATCGAACGATTGTTCCGACAATTTCTCTGTGTAGCTACATATAATCGTGAAGTAGTAAAATAATATCGAAGACGAGTGTTAAAAATTTAGATTCGACGTGAAAATGCGTATACACGTATATATCCGATATAATGGGAATTATTTTATAATTGTTTAATTGTTGAAATAAAATGTTTAATGGATAACGTCATATTCTGGTTATTGCCACGTGGTATACTTGAATTTCAGTACGTACGCTAGTTAATACCTATTAATGCATAAATCTTGATTCCTCTTTCGACATGAACGTAAAATTTGAGATCTATCATACATGCAAAAGCGAAACACAAACGGGCAAGAAAACAGTTCGCAGTAGATCGAGCCATTACGTATTTCGAAACCTTATCGACTCTTGTCACGACGCTAACAGAGCTACTACAGTAATCTATGTTATTTGTATGTATTTACCATAGGCTATCATCGCATCAAAACGAATAATGTTTGTATAAATCACAAGTTCTACCAAGTTCCGGACTCTTCTCGACACCTAAACGCTCGTTTCCTTTTCAAAATTACTATTTTTCAGAAAAAAATTTTGTCTGAAAGGGTACTCACTCTAAGGGTCTCCAACTGGGAGCGTACGTACTCAGCTCGGCTGGCAATGTCGGGAATTGCCACAGGAAACGAACCCATGTACTGTAACGAGAAAAATGTTGCCTTAGTATTGTGTTTGCAGGTATTTTTGAAAACTAGGAAAGCATTACAATATCTATAATTATGCAAATAACATACAAGATATTAAGCAACCAAATTAATTCGTCACACTATTGGTATTAATCCGGTACGTTACTCTGTTTTCGCGTTTACGTAACACGTTATTCTGAAAATGTTAAAATTCAATTTTGATAAAAATCGAATTTCACCTGGATAATTCTCACGCTAATTGGGACGACAAATTGGTAATAAATACAGCGAATGATATATGATTATTGAATTAGGTAAATTATCTATTCGTATTTTTTCATTTAAATTGATCTCAGATTATTAGAACTCGTTAATTATGTAACAGCCTATATTTCATCTCGCTAATTGCCTTCCGCGGTACCGTACAAATTGATAGCCCCCCGAGAGAACTAAATTACCGAAATATGATTTTTACGAGTTTTTAATCTGCTATTTTACCTCGATTACAAGTAGTATCTTTATACTAATTTCTGGTGAATTACTCTCGGCTATTATCGTTATGATACACATGCGTGCGTTCGAATAAACTTCTTTTTATATTTCCGTTACAATTTTCACTCGTTTTACGCGATAGCCCATAAAGTAAAATCTTTTTTACTTTCATGCACGATGTTCGCCCTATTAATTCCTAGAATTTCGTTCGCAAGTAATATATTCGTAAAAAAAGTAAAAAAACGAACGAAGTTTGATTATTTTATATGAATGTTTTTTTCAACTACATTTCGCGTATTTTCGATTACGCGATAGCGGTCGAGTATTTATGAACGATACGTTCTAACTTTGTTACAAACTCTACAACTACTTAACATTAAAATCAACGAAGAACATTTCTCTTTCGCTGCATGTGGAAAACTTAAATGTTACTTCCCACATCAAATTGGAGCAGCGCAGGCAAAGTTCATTTCTCCAGGGCTACACTGCTGCAAACGATTACTCGCCACGGTAAAGTGGAATAGGAGGTAGAGTGTGATTGCTATGGCACGAGGTTTGAAGACTAAGGCGAGGTTTCGAAATTATACGGTACTTGATTTTCTGGCCAAAGGTAGTCAATGGGTGTCCGAATTGTTGGGCCAATTTCTCGAGAACGATATACAAGGGTCGATTGTTCGCCACAAAGTCACGAATTTGCTGCGAGCTACAATGTTTCAGCAAAATAGTTGGCGCTCAACGATGATCTAATTATCGAGTTTCGACAACGATGTATTTCCGAGGCTAACGCACTTTCGTACAAACTGAAAGTACATACTTCCGAAACAAATGCAGAGACTCGGGGAACTTTAATTCGAGACAAACGAAAGCCAGAAACGCTCAATTTCACTGCCTTCTCTGTTATACGTAAAAAATTTATTCCTCCTTCTGTTTTAAACTAATTATTTTTCTTATAAAAGTTAATGAAACGCACGCAGATTAGTCATTTAAAACGAATAAAATTATTTATATGACTATCCGAATGAAAAAGAATCGTTCTAATAAATAGAAAGACGTATATATTTGACAATGTACATTTTAAGCAAAGCTATTTCAAAACATTATATGTCGAGAGAGAAGAATAATTGAACGTTATTGTAACCTCATATTAGATTTATTATATGCATCTATTGCCATCGAAAGTAAATGCTATAATATATCGGTAGATATACAATTACCAATGCACAAACATTCCATATTATACGTTTAAAATTACTGTGTCTTTAGAAAGTAACAATGAATCATTTCAATGAATTGAAGATAACAAACCAGTAATCGATATTATACCGCAACGTTTAGAAGAACTGATTCGTTAATAATAATCCACTTCACCCTTCGAAGTTTAATGCTTTCGACAAGTACTTTCTCAATTTCTGCCAAATATTTCTTCGCATTTAGTAGGGGTTGAAGAGGTCGAATTAGCGAGGAAAACACGAGGGTTGGAATACCAGAAAAGTTCTGCACAATTTCGTGTATCCTCCGAAGGTATCCCTCTTTCTTGATCAAACACGCTGTTTGATGATTATACGGTCGATAAAAATAGCGACCCTTCTACCAAGGACAATAAATAAAAAAGGGTAAATTGCAGCGATGTAATAAGGAACGATAATTAATACAATTTCGTATCTACAGTCTGTTCCTGACAATACATATGTCACCTTCGTAATTGAGCGTACCGTGTTGATAAATTACTAATGACATCGCCGCTGACATTCGACAATTTCAGTTCATTCAGTCTGTAACACATTAAAGCTTCGCTTGCCGGAACACTAATTAATGAAACTATCGATTATCGAAACATCGATCAATGAGAAATTTGGAGGTGATTTTTAGCAAGAAATATTCGAAAGAATAAATATTGGAAAAAATTACTACATCCTTATTTGTATAAATATAATTATTATTGTTAATATTTATAAAATAGTTCAACATAAATGAATCTTTTCTCGCGCGAAAACAAACTTACTGACTTATCCGATAGAGGTACGTTTTATATCAAAATCCTCTGTTAAAGTATAGAATTGTCGATAATAAGAATTTGTTCAGTCGTGAACGTAATAACAACTTAAATTAACATACTAAATATCAATTAACGTTTATAAAAAATATACAAATATTGTGCCTTTAATACCGATTAAAAAATGCATTTGGGGGAAAAAGCGTAGCCGAACGTTACGGTGAAAAAATCCATTTGCACAGATCTAACGTTTGATATCAGTCGTTGAAATTGTTGAAGTTCCCCTCATTGTGTTTTATTGTTTCGGAATTTTTGCATATATAATATATAATATATAATATATATTATATATAAAGATATAAAGATTGGAATAACGTTTGCAGAGATAAAATAAATATCTTTATAATATTGCTCTGCACGCCGTGTAATACGTAGATAATCGATCGAAATTTAATTTCATACAAATTTAATATCGCTCGTATTATTTCGTTTACAAAAATGAATTTGTTATGGAATGGTTTCACCAGCGGATCAATAACTCTCCAACGTGTACGCGGTATGGACTCATTAAAATGCGAAAATATTAAATATATCGAAGAAACGTTATACCCAGAAGACGAGGGCACGGTCGGTGGATTTAATTGCAACACGTGCAGTACATATAATTTGCGTTTCTATCATGATTTCCATGTCTGAAAATCTTTTCTCCGAGCGCGAGCGGCGCGGCATTTCGATTCAGATACTCGTGCCGCAAAATAATCCCTGCTTTAATCCCCCCGGATGATTCTCATTGTTGTTTCATCGAACTTCTCTCCGGGAGGATCTCCTCTCGGAATCACAGGGATTTTCCAGAAATATTATGCCTCTCTCCATATAGCGGAAGCGACCTCTGAAAATTCCGTGCAATATCGGATGCACCAAACACAAATAATAATAATAATCGTGATTGATATTTCTATGTGGATACGATACGAAGTTGTATACGCACGCGAGAGTAGTATATGAAACTGTTCTTTCGTTACGTTAGTCCTACTACGCATACGTTTTATTTCGCTGGGTATTGATGCAGTATGGGAGACAGTATCGAGAACGTATCGAAGGATTTTTTGTATAGAAGTTACGGGATAATTCAAGATAATATGAAATTTAAGGATACTGGAAAGCTAAAAAGGAAAAGTATACGATTTATTAATAGAATTTTCTTGTTTCTATGGCATAAATACGGAATACTTTTGAAAAATGGAATATGATGTATAACGAGTTGAGATTTGTGTAGAAACAAGGTGGACAGTTTAACAAACGTTACATAATTGACTACATTTTAAGCGAAAGAACAGGCACGATTATTAAGAGCTTCAAATGATTACTATGATTGCACGAATTGTATATTAATTCCGTCAAAAAATACATTGACTAGTATCGATAAAAGATTTTATAACAAGAAAACGATTGTGTTCTAGCATATGAAAGCTGCAAATGCTTTCGTAGAATTGCTGTTTGTGTGCTTGGTCGACTTATTTAACTCCAGTGTTTATGCACACAATCAGTTCTTGAAATATCCAATCATTACTACATTACTACATATATGATTACTATGTTATTTATGAGTTAGGTTAGTCTTGCTAGATTCGATTATATTTTTCCATGAATATAATTATTTCATAGAAACGAAGGAGAAAGGAATGTATTCTTGGTACCAGATGAAGAAGAATCATGTTATTAGGGGTGGCAGTTCCATTGTGTCAATCAAAGCTAAGTTGATTACATCAATTAGAATTATTAACGGATGAGGTCATTTCTTTGTCTAGCTGTCTCTTCTTAAAAGTATAGCCGCTTCCTAGAAGGCTAACAAACAAGAATAGGATAATTATTCCTTTCTTACAGCATGACGTAACTGTAGTTAGGAACATAATAAATTCTCTTCTAATAACGATATGATAAATATTAATTCGAACATTGTTTGAGATAAGAATAAATATAAAAAAAATTAAAAGAAATATGGGAAAAAATATTTATACGTATGTAATATTTAAATACTAACATATTATGGAATGTCGAATAAGTTAATTAATGTATGAAGTTGAAGCTAACGAAATTAAAAGGAGAATACAGATTTTCGACGATAACATATAACGTATATAAAATATTGACACACCTCAATGACGTCTATTTCTAATATTCTTACGGACTTTATGAAAATTTTTATTAAACGTTCTCTTACATATAGATGTGTTTCCCTTACAAATAATATTTATTATCTTGCGATTTGCAACTTAAACATATCCCTAAAAGTTGTACTTCGTCATTCATAAACTCGTATATCCCTTTACTAATTTTTACATAGCTATTTGCAGTCATTTATAAATTCGACACAGTCTTGTTTTATTACTCGTTTTAGTATTTTACTACAGACTATGAAAGACGATTGTCGACAAGACGCGCAACATGTATTGAGCCTATTCAGTAATATCAAGTTAGTCTCTCATGCGTGTAATGAGGAAATGAAAATAGATTTTACTTTTTCATACGTTGATTTTCGAACGAATGTTATATCTCTCGCACATATATATTTGCAAGAATATTGTCACTTGTATTGTTAATATACAAGGATGTAATTATCGTTATACTAAGAGTATTGCTATCAGATTGAGTAATAAATTCGTTCGCTCGTCGAAGAATATTATAAAAATTGTTTCGATAAAAGATATATATTTACAGAGAAATGGGATAAATACTCCTCGATTATATACATTTATGTAGATAGATTTTATACAAATAACTAAACGTCTTTTACTTAAACACGATTGAATTCATTACTCAATCGAATGTAATAAGTTATATACTCGTACTTTTAAGTAACTTTTAATACACAATTGACATGGTAAAATATATTCGCTGTTAGTATAAAATTACCACCAGTTTTGGAAATTACATACAGTTCGAATCATACGTTTCCTTCGCATAAAAATAACAATTTTAGAAGCATAATATAAAAGTTTTGTTAAAGATTTTCGCATTGTAATATCCATTTCAGGGTCCTATTATATTACATTATACTACTATATAATTCTTCATAGAACTTCATAGAGCATTCCAAAGGATTTATCATCAATCAATGTGTATCTACTGTGCCCTAAGTACAACATCCTTAAGGGCTGCTATAAATTATAAGCAATTTTCTTTCAGCCTCTGATCCTTTCTATATATGAATCTGACAAATAGATGTGCAGAATAAAAATAGAAAGAGTGACAGAAGCAGATAAACAAGGAAGAAGGCAAATAGACATATGCACGCGCTGTTAGACAGACAAGACAGAGAAAGAAACGATGAATGGAAAAAGGAAGTGTACGATAGACGTTGCTATGGAACAGAAAAAGCTGTTGTACGTGAGTTATGGCATACTCTCAGGATGCGTATCGCACATTATGAATCATGTATGTTTTTTTTAGTTTTCTGAAGGCGTATACTTCTATCATACTTTGCTATTTCAATCCGTCTGCTGAACCTGTTAATATGTAATACGTAGAACGACGTGAAATCTCGGTTGTTACCTCGATTAACGGAACAATCTTTTACTGGGAAATTAATGGAAAAGTCGGGAATGATCCCCTGCATGAAAAATTGAAAAACCAGATGAAAATTGAACGAAATTACACATTTTTACCTAAATGTTCTGCTTCCTGCTTAATATTAACATTCACAAAATAGTTCAAAATAACTGATCTTACTCATATGCAAACAAATTCATCCGATCATCCGAACATCCTGTGTCGTAATTAGTTTGGATAATCAAGTTTCTACTGTATCTTCGATATTAAAACGTTATTGGCAATTAGAGAATACCATCGAGATATAATTAGAAATTACACATGTTTAATGCATAAGTGGATTCAATGACAATTAAGATTTTCAGTAGTCGAGTTACTTATTCCATTTACAAACTAGAAACGGCAGTTTCATGAGGAAATATCAAAATATTAAAATCCACTATCCTATCTACAAGGCGTTTCGACAAGTCCTTTAACTCTTTCGTTTAAACTGTTTCGAACTTCAATCAACAAAAAACGAACAGAAGTAAATGGGAAGTGGAGGAACATTGCCTCGAAGAACGCCATAAAATACCAGGCATAATAATTTTAATTTCCTAAACCCACATATTAGTTTAAAAACCGGTAGCCCCAATGGTCGTAACTATACGTAATATGAAAAGCATAAATCAGGCAACCACAATTTCGGCTACAATTTATATTCGTCGTTTAACACGCCCTTAAGACTAACCTGTACGTTTACCTAATAATTCAACGAGATAATAAATTCCATCGCCTCCCTTTCTGGCCACGCACTCTTCCGAGGAAAGGATAACAGCGTGAAAACGAACGCGGCGAACGAACTCTCCAACCGAATTAATTGAAGCAGATTGCAACGAACTGCGAACAGTTGGTTCTTTCGTTTTCGAATGCACCCCAAAATTCACGCGTTTCCTAATTTGTACGACTGTATCGGATGTTTCGGGGAAACGGAAACACTTCGGACGCCTACCTGTACACCGTTGAATATTTTCAGAGTGGCCTCCGGCATCTTGACGGCTACGTCCCCGGCCTCTTCTTCCTCCTTTCCACCCATGGATGTTTCAATTATCCCTGTCTATTCGGTCTTTTAATTGCATATTTCGTTAATTGCTCGCCGTCTCGTTCGCCACCGATCAACCACCTGTCCAACGCGTGACGTGCGGAAGTAATCATTCTTTTTCCGGTTTCTCATTGTTACGATCGCATACAAATAGCCGATTCACTAAACACGTATAAAATTTCCCAGCCTTACTTATCTAACACGCTATTTAACATGCTAACGGATGATTTAATCCTTCGATCACGGAATATTTCAAATTACATGCTTGTCAGTGGATTTTTCATCACTCGCGACATTTATGTAAGAAAAGGATCGTGTAACTTAAACGTTTGATCGTTAGGCTGTTAACTTGCATAGCGTACAAACTTAATGTTCTCTGAATATTGGAAAAAGAAGAAATGCCCTTCGTAACACGAAACGTACATTACAAATCTTGAATAATATTTCGACACAGTTCGATGTTCGATGATGCGATCTTGAAAATTATAATAACGCACATATTCGTTTAACGAAGATTAATTTACGAGGACGATGTTCTCCCTTTTTTCTTTTCTTTTTTTTTTTTCGCTATCACTTCTTTCCTGCAGTCAAAGAAACTTCTGAAGAGAAACTTGGTCACTTTCACCGGCCACTTTTGCACAACGATTCGTTCAATTTTGCGAAATCATAAAGGAGTCCCGCGTTGCCGTGCGCTCCGCGGAGGTATGCACCGTGGTCACTAATCACTGTCACTTTCGTCTAAACATGCCCGGCGAACGCTCTGTTCCACGCCACTTCTACGCCGCAGAGACCTACGCGATCACTTTCGTGTCATTAATCCTGCTGACCACGAAAACTAGTTTCGAGAAACGCGTTCAAGCGTTTCGCAAGTGGACTTGAACGTAGTCAAGTGAACAGCTGCAACAAACTATTCGCGATATTTGAAAACATCGAACGTCAGTGCTAATCTACATTCGATTAATTGATTCCAGCGAACGCTCGAGTTCAATAAGCAAAGAGACGAAATAACCTATGGCTGGTTCAGGTCGTATCATTGCGAAGTTTATCGCAAACGCTCCTTCTACCGAGTATCGTAATTTTCTGTTACAATCGTATTCGACTACTTTGCCTAAAGGCTAATTGGAATTTTAAAAGTCGAGTAAAATTATGCTTTCCTGCATCGAAGTTGATATTGTTACGAGTAAGATGGAGACAGAAACGAGAGGCTAAATGTGGTATCCGGTGGTATCGGAGTCGAAGGGGCAACGGAGCAATGAATCACGTTCGAAAATGGCCCGACACGCTCCAAATTGCTCCCGGTAGGTGTTGTTTCAGGCAAAAAGTATGCGCGTTTCCTTCGAGCCTCGTTTCGAGCTGGGTTTGTTACGTTATCACCGGTGAAATTGCATCCCCGGCACATTCGCTGGCAGGCATACTTCGTCGCGCTTACCGAACTCGGTCACGTCGCAACTGTTGACATTTTCGTGTTCTTAGTCTTGGGAGTCGTGACGAAGAATCTTGACGCAGGATGGCCGGAACGTTGTGTAAAACGTGAACAGCATTCGAACTGACCCCGATACATTTTGCAACGAGAAATTCGCGGGTGCATCGATAAGGTCGCGCCTCTGGATCTTCGATCATTCGCAACAAGATTTCTATCGCGTTCGTTCCGAATGTTTCGTGGCTCCACGTTCCTCTCGCGCGAACGAAAGACGCAAATTTTCAGTATCCGACAACGAGCTGTTTGAGAAAATAGATTACACTTTTGAAATAAGTTTTCGTCGCGGCAAAGCGAAATTTTACAACAAAGTCGCGTGATACTTTACGATTAATCCCCGGCGAAAGGTATTAATAAATAAAACGTCTACGTACAAAATGTCCAGCGTTATCGAGTACGTTCGTGATACGCGTGAAGGTTCCATAAGCACGCGAGCGATGATTTTTAACGCGGAAAGCAAGTCGTATGGCGTTCAGATATTCGTGAAATCCGTTTTAATTAATCAGCACTCGTTTAATCACAGACACTTGGCCAGTTTCATTAATTATCATTCATCTAATTAAGTATATGCGTTATAGTACGAGTTTCATTGGATTATGGTATGCGCTTTAATTACGTCGACCATTCAATTCATACACGATTCCTGGTAATATTAATAATAACGGTGCGATCCTATTTTAAATTTCTCACGGGGATGCAATTTCAATTAAGTATTTTACCGAAATCCGACGTGATTTAACGTAACACGTACCAAAATCTCTCCTCGATAAATCATCGATTATCATGATCTTGCTCCGAGACTTTCCCCGGTTGGGTTTTTAATCGATCGTTGCTCCGTTACCTCTCGAGAGACATATATTAATTAGAAATCGTTAAAACAACCGTACTCCAAAATGTCCGTTTCTAAAATGCTTCGTCATTAATTCATTCTAATGATACATTTCAACATGCTTTAAGGAGAGTGTACTCCGCTTCGAACTGGGAGGAAATTGATTACTTTCCCGACTTAATTTTTCCTTGAACGCGTATCATCGTAAACGTGTATCAATCTTCCGTTATGTAAGATTTATCGATCATACGAATAATTTATCTTTGTGTGAAAACATCAATTATTCTCATTGATATAATTATAATATACCGGCTATTAGTAACAGCTTGATTGCAGAAAGTGTACAATTGTACGGTATAATCAATTTATATTTGAACTTTTGCTGCTTCTTTGAATAAAACTGGCGATATATTTTATGATGTTTCATAATCTTACTTTGTCAACTTCGCTTTCAAAGCTGTGAAAGTAAACACTTAAGAAAGGTACATATGTCATGCGTCAACGACGCATATGCATACAATTGAGTGAACACTTCACTAGTAAATTATGACGCGGATACATTGACAATATTCTATAGGTATGTGGACCGTAAAGCAAGTGTATGTAATTAGCTTTGATTTGTGTATCATCTCATATACAACTTTAGATCAGATTTCCTGCGATTAAATTATTACAATTGAAGCGAAATTCGATCTTCGATCTCGTCTTTTGTTCTGAAAAATATTCTCACATATTATACAGAAGATAAGAAGCCAAAAGTATATAAATATCGTAAAAGTTTGTCAGAAGTTAATGGAATAGAATATTGAAAACGTTAACGATGTTTCGATATTTGTTACCTAAGGGACATACTTTTCTAATAATTTTCGTAAGGTTTTCGTAAGGAACATCGAACAATTGTACCCGTTCTTTCGAGCAAAATTACATAATTACACACGTCCCGACTAATTAAGACGAAATAATTACTTCTTTAAACGTTCACCAATAAGGTTTAATTATCCACTTATTAAGAAATCCCGTCAGGCATGCATGGACTCCGGCAAAACAATTTCAGCTGTCAGTTCTACAGCGCACACTACATAATAATATATTTCATCGCTTAACCGAATAAAGGAATCCCCCGTCGATCAAGTTACACACACTTAATTCTAGCACCATTAATCAAGATCAACCAATCCTTTCATTAAGTGTGCGCGAACGTCATTTAATTGTCTACTCATCCAGAAATACTGGCACGCATGCATTGTCGAGGAAAGCAACCCTGTCCGTCAATCTTGAAATGCCATTTGCATAATGATGCCTTTCATCGACGTCGTTCAATGGAAAAATATGCTTGCGCTCTTTCATTAAATCCGCTTAATGACGTATCAACAGTCGTACGTTTGTTTAATTCGATCATGGGTGCTTCGCCCGGATAAGAAACTGATCACTGTTTACAATTACACACTGCACATCAACGATGAAACTATAACGTAAGAAGACCCTTATTTTTTCGTAATTCCCGCTATTCGATTATCTTAGCTTCCTCTATAAATCCTATTATCCCTCTAGCGTAGAAAATTCGACGAACATCGGAAAGACCGACGATATTTTTATTCGCCGTGAGAGACTCGATTCTCGTTCGCGCAAGCGAATTTCAACGAATTCCAAAAGACTGGTCTCGGACGTGCATGCATACGAGATCAGCGGCTATTCTAATCGGGTGACCGAGGTGTGCACAACAAGCGTATCCCCGTCGATGTTCGTGGAAGGCAAAAGAATCTGGCGTTCCATGTGAAAACTTAGTCTAGAGTCGCGGGAGTCCCGTATGCTCGTCGACGTCCGTCGACGAACGACCTTCGAACGTTCACCCATGGAGAAATCCGATGCGGCGCGCATGCATCGCGGAAAAACGTGCGTCACGAGTCACGAGTCACCGGTGCATCGGCATCGCGGCGCGGCGCGGCACGGCACGGCACGGCACGGCGCGTTCGCGTTATAGGCGAGAGAGCACGCGTGCACGCAATCTCGCGTGCGGTAAGTGCCGCAACGTGCGTAATAAGACACTGCCAGGCAGATCGGGCCGGTGCTCTTGCACAGGGCCGCTTCTGCGGAGTACTATGGGGACAGTCCACGGGTCCACACCGTCTTGCCTCGAGACTCCGAGAGTCCCGTGTGTCAGCATCTCGCACACACGGTACACACACGCAGCAAGGTCGTCCCCGTCGAGGCTCCCATGACTCCCACCACCGCTGCGCCGCTTCAATCATCCTACTTTCCTGGCCGCTGGGCCCCTTTTACTCCCACCGCGTTCTCCGGCCAGGCTCCGATACCACTCGAATAGGAAAATTTCTCAATGGACATCCACGGATCTGGTTTTCTTCTGCCTTTTCACTTTTTCCTCTGCTCTTTGCCTTTCTGTCTTCCAAGCGAATCTGATCGCTTCGATCCCGATTCGGTGATCAGTTTCCTCTTGGAAGTTGGTACTTTGTCGGAAGAAAAAGTTTGGAAACGAGGAATCGTCGATGAGATGGCATAGAGTTTGGCGAATTTAATCGAATTATTAGTTATGAGATGGACGATGGAATCCGATACTGATCTTTTCTATGGCGGAGAAAGTACGGAAATAACGTAGTAAGATAAACGATATAACGTTAT